>CM075937.1:54955171-55095320 GCA_038030265.1 Corythucha ciliata
TCGATTTTTTTCTGCTGAAAGTTTAATAATTTACACGTAAACCCGCTCCTAATAATTATTATACGACAATCGAAAAGCAGTTGACGCCCGGCCCCGGACCAAGTCTTGTTATGCAAGAGCCCGCAACTCTCGCCCGAATTTCAGGTCTGCCCTTTTTCATTATCAACATTTTCGTTTCTTTTCACCCAGAGGTCAAAAGCACAACTCAGTGCCGGCCTTGAGCATTATGCGCCTCCCGGCGCATCTTTCACCGGCGGCGCGGCGCCCCATGAAGTCACCGTTCAGATTAAGAACGCGCAGATTTGGCGTTTTCTTCACGTTAACCGCGAATTAGCGTGTTTTTCAAACACTTCAGCGCTTCTTCTCAATTTCATTCATCGGTGAATTAGATAGTTTTCCCCCATTTTAGTCGTGAAATAAGCAATTTGTCTCCATTTTAGCCGCGAATTTGCCATTTTTCTCAAATTTTCCCGCGAGCTAGCGGTTTTTCTCAATTTCAGCCGTGAATTGGTGATTTTTCTTAATTTTAGACGAGATTCAACAATTTTTTTCAGAATTTTTGTTGAGAATTCGTGTTTTTCCTGATTTTATCCGCTAATGCGCAATTTTTCTCAATTTCATCCACAAATTAGCACTTCTTCTTAATTTTAATTTCGAATTTATCGAGTTTTTTTTTTTCGCTTTTAGCTATGAATTAGCGCTTTTTCTCAGTTATGGCCACGAACTTGCTTTCAGAAGCTAAAAATTGTCGTTTTCATGATTCTAGCCACTAACTAGCGCTTTTTCTGTTCTTCATCCGCGGAAGCTCTAAAGAAACTTTAACAGTGAAATAGCTAAGTATTTTTCTTAATTTTAGCCGTCATTCAGCGCTTTTTCTCACTTTTGTCAGTGAATCAGTAGCGTACCGAGATAGGGACGACTGGGGAAAAAAATAGTTCCTGCATCGCTAATTTGCGGTCAATATTGAGAAAAAACAGATTTTAGCGCGGCTGACATTAACGAAAAACGCTACACTTGCAGCTGAAATTGTGAAAAAATTGCTAATTCACAGCCGAAAAGGTAAAAAATGGCTAATTTGATGGAAAAATCGAGGAAAAGTTCAACTCAGGGCAACAAATTTGGAAAAATAGCTAACGTGGAATAAAAACGCTACTTCGTGGCTAAAATTGAGGAAACAAACAATTTGGGGATTAAGGGTAGAGGAAAAGCTCAGTAGTTCACGAAAAAAAAATACTATTTTCGGTTATTTTATAGTTATAAAATATTCATTAATCAAATGTCTTTCTTAGGTCATTTTTTTCTCGTCCACCTTCCCCTCCCCTCAAAATTTTGTTAGGCGCTCCCCCCGGCCGACGCGGCGCGGTGCCCTCGGGCGGTCACCCGGCTCGCCCATCCCTCCTTAAAGCCGGCACTGGCACAACTTGTTCCACTCTGACGGCGCTGTCACTGAGGCGAGTAGCCCCACAACGACAAAATTGTGAATTTTACCACGCATTCAGTCTTAAGCCCCGTTCACATTAGGCTACTAGTAGCGCGCTACTTACAGAAAGCTACAAGTAGCTGCACTAGTAGCTCATTGATATTATTTAGTAGCGGCTACTATTCAGTAGCAGCTACCGGGCTACTAAAGGTGAACGATTTCAACTGTAGTAGCTCTTTCACTAGAGTAGCTAATTTTTGAACGTTTATAAACCTTCGGTGATGATGAAAATTGGGTTCCAGCAATAATAATTATTATCAACTTGATCAGAAATATACGGTTGTTTTGTGATTCACTGAAGATTTTCCGAGAGGCTTTCAATTTTTGATCTTTTCCATTTTCTAAATATTTTAAATTTTTGTTCTAAGATATGTCCGGCCAAAATAGAAATCGTTTGATTCGAATAGTGGCCAGAGAGTTGTCAGCAGAAGGCCTCGAATTGGCGGAGAAGTTGAAGAACAACAAGAGACGGAAGTGGGTGAGGGAGTCGCTCTCACGAAGAGAAGCGATGGGAGCGTCTTCTGTTCTGTTACGAGAACTAACCAAAGAAGATCCGATGGCGTTTTTCAACGTAATGAGAATGACGAGAGGACAATTCGAAGAACTTCTTGGGATGGTCGCATCGTCGACCAAAAAAAGAGACACGAAGTTTAGGCCTGCGATTACTAGCAGGACGAAACTTGAAATAACGATGAGATATCAGGCCACTGGTGATAGTTTGAAATCGTTGATGTACTTATTTCGAGTGGCTCATAACACCATCTCCACTTTTCTGCCTGACGTTCTTATGGCCATATTCGAAGCACTGGAGCTGTTCATTCAGGTGGTATAACTTTATTTGATGGGTATGGGGGGGGGGGGAGTGTTCATGCGTGTGCAATGTAAACGTCTCTCTCTCTATAGGTAATGCTACAGGCTCAAATTTTTATTGATTTCCGTACTGCTTTGACAAGCTGATCTCTGTAGCTCGGCACCATCTATCTCTAAATAAGAGCGTTCTCATGGAACTCTCAAGACTGACGAAATCGGTTTTCCTTTTCATGACTTTGCATTTTCATAACAGTACCGTCAAAAAAGTTTTTAAAAAGGCTCCTAGGGGGCAAAAGTTGTCCGCCTTTGAAACTTGGCTAAAAAATCCCTTATTATAGTAGAATACGAGATCCCATGAGTCCGGAGTTGCGGGAGGGGGGAACCATGATTGGGGAGTAGGATAAAGTTTGGAAAATGACCTAAATTTGATATTTATAATTGAATTTAAGGTGGTTCCTGGCGTGTTTTTGTTACCGCTGAGTCAAATGAAACCAAAGCAAGGCCGCTAGCCAAGACCAAAGTATACAAAACATTGGTTTTACTTTATAATTTTCAAAATATCCAAGTGGTACTCCCGGTATGTGATCACTTCAGTGTGAGATTCCCTCAGGACTTACGCATTCTCTATTGCTGAATCGAATGGGACCAAAGCCACGTCGCTAGCACAAATAGTTTCTGTTTTTATGACTAAAGTACAAACAAACATGGGTTTTGTGACTGAAATGGCCAGTTTTGTCTTCTGGCGCTTGAAAAACATATACAAATTCTGTTCAAAGATTGTGGGGATTTGAATGGGACCAACCTCTGGTCACTAGTCACTGTTCAATTAACGAAAAAATTGTTCAATTGGTACACACTTGGTCATAACTCAGAAACTATCTGTGCGAAGTTGCTCAGGTTCCATTGGATTTAGCACTAAAAAATGCCTAAGTCCTGATAGAATCACTCACTAATCACATACTGGGAGTACTGAGTCCCCCACTAAACTATCGGTGCTAGTTTGAAAAATGATGAAATAAAAACCCTCTTTTAAAATACAAAGGTCATGACTCGGACTGTTTCCGTGCTAGAGGCCTGGCTTTGGTCTCATTTCATTCATAGAATTTAAAACTATATTAGGAACGATATGAACGCCAGTAAACCAAGAAAGTTTCTTCAAATTAAACATTGATGCGATTGTAGGTGAAAACACGGCGTCTTTAGTCAAATCGCATTAGAATGTGGCCAGTTGTCCACCCAACTTGGCACCAATATTATCACTATTGACCTATAGATTGACAAGTTTCTTATGGACCGAAAGAAATGGTAAATTCAGTTAGCTTTGTGTTACATCCTGCCTCTAACTACATTATTTTATGTTTCACACACATGACCGTTTAAACTTTTGAAGTATTATTTTGTTTTCAATAAAGTACGTTTTCCTTTCCTATCGTACAAATTAATAGCTGGCGACAGGAGGAGAAGAATGCCACGTCGCAGGCAGTCTCAACTTGAAGATTTGGAGACAGCGGACGAGAACTCCACTAGATGCCACATAAATATACCCCTAGAGAAATATGATCCGTCGAGCGAGTCTTGGGAGTTTTTCATAGCGAGACTGGATAACTATTTCTCTTTGACTGGAGTTCACGACGACTTTACTAAAAAGAAGCAACTCCTAATTCATTACATGGGAATAGGGGTATTCCAGAAACTATGTTTTAAAATAAGTCCTGACGAACCGAAAGAAAAATCGTATGAAGAGTTGTTGAAGATTGTTGCAGACCTTGAGGAGCCACGTCGAAACATTATCGCCGAACAACACAAGTTTTCGCGACGTACTCAGCATGAAGGTGAATCCGTTACTAGTTTTTTGCAGGATTTAAAAATACTAGCAAAAAGATGTAGTTTCAAGTGTGAACATTGTCTAAAATCCACACAAAACACTCATATTAGACAACAGTTCGTTTCAGGTCTGAAAAATGTTGACATTTTAGAAAAGCTTTTGCAAAGCTGTGACAATTTAACCCTCGATGCGTGTACCAACATGGCAACTGCCATGGAAAATGCTCGAAATGACGCAAAACAAATTCAAGACGGTCAAGATAATAATCGGATTGATCTTCGTTCAGTAAAACAAGGTGACAGGTCGACTAGACAGTTAAAATCTTGTTACAGATGCGGTTCGCCGGACCATTTAGCTAATAAATGCCTTCATAAAACGTCAGTTTGCATGTTCTGCAAAAAAGAGGGACATCTGCAGAAAGTTTGCAGGCAAAAATGCAGAAAAGTGAATAAACAGCACTCATTGACAGAAGTTTTCCAGTCTGAAAGTGAGTCATCGGATGGTGAAGGGAGTCGGCGTGTACACAACATCGCGTTTCCGGAAAGTAAGAGAAAACCTCGTAAGTTAAAAATTGCTTGCTTTCTCGACAATATTCTCGTGCATTTCGAATTTGATACGGGGGCAGCAGTGTCGACCATGTCCGAATCAAACTTTAAAAGTTACTTCCCTAAAAAAAAATTGTTTCCGAGTGATTTACCTTTATTTACTTACACGGGAGAAAAGATTACGTCTCTTGGTTACGCTACTTTTTCAATAAGATTTAAGAACCAAATCGCCCAAGGAAATTTGTATATTTTACCCGGGAATGTAGACTCAATTTTCGGAAGGGAGTGGATGAGTGAAATAAAAGTCACCTTGCCTGAAATCAAGTCCCTAGATGTCGTGTCAGATGAGCTTCACAAAACTACTGTAGAAAAACTGTACCAGGAATTTCCCAAAGTATTCGACAGTAAACTCGGAAAAATTCCCAATATAACAGGGAAACTTCATCTCAAACCGAACGCCAATCCAGTTTATAAACCTCCCCGTGTTGTTCCTTATGCGATTAGTCGAAAGGTTGAAGAAGAAATTGACCAATTGGAAAAAGAAGGCATCATTACCAAAGTGTCTTTTAGTGAATGGGGAACTCCAATCGTCCCAGTCGTGAAGGGCAACGGGGAAATAAGACTGTGCGCTGACTATAAAATTACATTAAATAAATGTCTGGAAAAGGATTCTTTCCCGATTCCCCGAACGGAAGATATTCTGGCTAATCTAGCTTCTCTCTCTAGCTTCTGTCCTCGACATTCGCAAAGCTTATTTGCATCTCGAAATGGACGAGGAGAGCGCAAAAATGCAGACGATTAGTACGCTGAAAGGAAATTACAAAGTGAATCGTTTGATGTTCGGTGTGAAATCGGCTCCATTCATTTGGCAGCGGGCCATAAGTCAAATTTTACATGGCATACCAGGTGTGTCAGTTTTCTATGACGACATCAAGATTCAAGCTCGAACATTTGATGAACATGTCTCCCGTCTTAAGGAGGTTCTACGTGCCCTGTCAGCTCACAATCTTCGCGTCAATAAGAGCAAATGCCAATTCTTTCAAAAATCCATTCAATATCTCGGTCATACCATATCTGATGCTGGCATTTCAAAATCAAAAGATAAAATTGAAGCCATCATAAATGCTCCTCACCCAAAAAATTTAAATGAGTTAAGAAGTTGGCTAGGTCTCATAAATTACTACGGCCGTTTCGTGAAACATTTGGCTTCCACAGCGGCTCCACTTTATGATCTCCTAGGGAAAAACAAGAGATTCCGGTGGTCGGAAGAATGTGAGATAGCTTTCGACAATTTAAAAGCCCAAATTACATCAGACGAAATTTTAGTTCATTATAATGACTCCTTGCCTCTTGTTCTCGCTACTGATGCGAGTCCGACTGGACTGGGAGCTGTATTATCCCATAAAATGCCGGACAACTCAGAACGTCCAATCGCTTACGCGTCTAGAACGCTCAGTTCTTCGGAAAAAAACTATAGCCAAATCGAGAAAGAGGCTACTGCGATTTATTGGGCGTTGCACAGATTTTACAATTTTTGTTTTGGTAAAAAGTTTGAACTGGTGACTGACCATAAGCCTCTGCTCTCTATCTTTAGTCCTCACAAAGATTTGCCGTCACTGACAACGCATCGCTTGCTAAGATACGCACTTTTCCTACAATCTTTCGATTTTGACATAAAATACAAAAAAAGTCAAGACAACTTGAATGCTGATGCACTTTCTCGGCTACCTATAAATGGTGAGATCAGGGACGATTTCAGGGATGACAGCAGCAAGTACTTCCTCAGACAAATTGATGTCCTGCCGATCACTCATGAAGATATCCGAAGAGAGACCTCAAAAGATTCTGAACTTATGCTAGTGCTTTCTCATTTGACAAACGGTTCGAACATCGATCTCAAGACTTTCAAAAATTTCAAGAATGAATTGTCTCTCGAGGACGGCTGTATTATGCGAAGTTCAAGAGTGGTCATACCTGTATCTTTAAGAAACGACATCCTCAAGGAATTGCACTCCTCCCACATCGGAATCACGAAAATGAAAGGACTGGCTAGAAGTCACGTGTGGTGGCCAGGCATTGATTCAGCAATTGAAAGAATGGTCGGGAATTGCAAGTCTTGTGTCGAAAACCAAAGAAATTGTAGCAAAGCAGCAGATCATCCATGGGAACTATCGGATACACCGTGGAACCGTATACACGTGGACTACGCAGGGCCATTCATTGGAAAATATTTTTTAATAGTCGTCGATTCCTTCACAAAATGGATGGAAGTAATCCCTGTTTCCACGATATCTAGCCTGAACACTTTGGAAAATCTACGCACACTCTTTTCACGGTTTGGAATTCCACGAGTGTTGGTTAGTGACAACGGCACTTCATTTACGTCACATGAATTTAAAAATTTTCTTCGTTCAAATGGAATCACTCATAAAACCATTCCACCGTACCACCCTTCATCTAACGGTCAGGCAGAAAGGTACGTACAAACCATGAAACGTGCGTTGAAGCGATCACTGAACGATAAAGGTTCGCTAAATTTGAAGCTGACCCAATTTCTCATGTCGTATAGATGCTCTCCTCATGCTTCAACAGGGATGTCACCATCTGAGTTGATGTTTGGACGAAAAATAAGGACTGTTCTAGACCTTGTGAAGCCAGATAAAGAAAACAAAAAGGAGTTTTCTGGTGTCAACCACCGACTAAGAACCTTTGAAATTGGTCAAAAAGTCTACGTCAGAAATTTTGGCAGGGAAGGTCCCCGGTGGGAAAAAGGAGTAGTCTTCAAGAAAGTTGGAAATGTTGTCTACATCGTTGATTTGAACGGCAGAACGACGAAGAGACACTTGGACCACTTACGTCCTCTTCAGACGGAAGCATCTAACAAAGCTACGAGAAATCGAAGTTAAGGGGGGAGGACTGTTACATCCTGCCTCTAACTACATTATTTTATGTTTCACACACATGACCGTTTAAACTTTTGAAGTATTATTTTGTTTTCAATAAAGTACGTTTTCCTTTCCTATCGTACAAATTAATACTTTGTAAACACATCTTTCTAGAACCACCTGGAAATTTGAGCCCTCAGGGTCCATTAGAAACTTGTCAAGTTACTATATCTTTGTTTGCTTTGATTTTTCCATGAATTTAAATTTTAATAAATTTCTGCAAATCGGAAAAGCATCCCCGCATTCTCTCATTTTTGCAAGCTATCGTTGCGGGTTGCAAAACTGTTGAAGTAGGACTGGAGAGCGCATGCGTGGAAATCGTCTATTGGGATGCCACGTGCCTTCCAAAATGATCATATTGATCCTCCACTTCGACAGCTGGAGAATTGTAAATTCTTTCTGTTGTGAAGTATCTTTCTAAAATGACACATGTTTATGTTTGGATTTTATAATAAAAAGTTCAGTCGGGTTTTGTCTGTAAACTAGAAAAGTCAAGATATTTCAGTGGCGACGAGGATCAAAAATTAAGCTGTAGAATGGTACTGTTAGGGCCAGATATTTAGTGAACTGTATAAAAAATCAAAAACAAAAAGCGGAAAGCAAAAGGAGGAGGTAGGAAGGGGAACGCACCTTGAATATTTCGATCACGAGGAGCGATCTCCTGTAGCCCGGTTCATCCGACAATAAATGACCGAACTCGACGATGTCGAAAGAAAATTACGTTTTATTAATTACCGGTCGCGGGCAAACTTTCCCAAAAAAAAAGCGAGACCACTTCAGCTTTAGCACGTGTTTGATACCAACCAAAAACCAACAACAAGTCCAAGTCCCGATTCGAAAGTAAAGTCTTTTTTCTGGTTATATAGGTGGGGGTAAAGGTGACGGGATAGGAAGAGCAGGGGGAAATTTACAATTGATACAAACAGAAAAAATCGAATAAAAGAAGGGAAATATAAAAACAAAACAAAAGAGACCATAATTATCTTTCTTCTCGAACATCCCGCCCGACACTGAAGCTTCCATCCAAGCTTCAGCAGAAGTCTTCGATAGGTAAAGGTATGAGTTTGTTGGCGGGGCGCTTATATTCGGCGGTCGCCGCCCGACCAGAGCCAGAAGCAGGAGTCTTGACCGTCGCTACTCGAACGTTGCCGTCGGGGCCAGGAAAAACGCTGACGATTCGTCCCAATTTCCAGCTGAGAGGTGGTAACTGGTCGTCCTTCACCAGTACCATGGTGCCAGGTTTTAGGTTAGGGGAAGAGGTGATCCATTTACACCGACCTTGAAGCGATGTCAAATATTCTGAAGTCCATCTCCTCCAGAATAGCTGAGAGAGTCGACTAGTGAGTTTCCAACGATCGCGAAGATCAATCCTTGCATCAGGTAACGTCAAGTCCGGTTCTGGCAAATTGTGTAGGCTGTCCATGACCAAGAAGTGTGCTGGTGTCAGAGCTTCGAATTCCCCCGGATCCTCACTCATGGGAGTCAGGGGTCGAGAATTGAGTGCTGCTTCGACTCTAGTGAGCACTGTGGATAGTTCCTCAAAGGTGAGTAGAGCTCCCTGTGTAATTTTCATGAGACACCGTTTGGCGCTTTTGACGGCTGCCTCCCAAATACCTCCAAAGTGAGGCGACGAGGGTGGAATAAAGTGCCATTGAATTCCAAATTTAGAGGCATTGTCCGCCAACGAAGATTGGTTATGTGATTGAATAAGAAACTTTTTCAATTCCTTGTCTGCACCAACAAAATTTGTGCCATTGTCACTGTATAAGTGTGAGCAGAGCCCTCGGCGAGATACGAATCTGGTCAAGGCCGCTATAAAGGCAGCAGTCGACAGACTGGAGACCACTTCGATGTGGCAGGCACGAGTAGAAAGACAAACGAAAATACAAATGTAGGCCTTTATTTTAGGCGATTTTCGGAGAGTCGACGATTTGATTTCAATTGGTCCGGCGTAATCAACACCGCAATTCACGAAGGCACGAGAGGAAGGTTCGGTTCTAACCCGCGGTAGTGGAGCCATAATGGGCTGATTGGTCTTGGGCTTTACGTGATGGCATTTCACGCATCGAAAAACGATAGATCTAATGAGCCTTCTGGCTGCGAGGATCCAAAAGCGGCGACGAAGCGAAGCGAGAAGTAAGGTTGGTCCCAAATGACCGAATTCCTCGTGGTAAAAACGGACAATTAGCGTTGTCAAATGGCTTTTATTTGGCAGCAAAATGGGATGCCGTTTGGGGTAGGGCATATCGGATAATGACAGCCGACCACCTACTCGAATTATGCCATTTTCGTCAAGAAAGGGTCCCAACTTACCCAACTTACTAGATGGATTTAGTCCATTTTGGATTCGAAGGAAATCATCAGCGAAGAGATCCCTTTGGACTAGTCTGATCCAAGTGTTGAGCGAAATTTTGAGTTCCTTTGTTCTTAAAGGCCCTCGATAACGAGTACTCGGAGGGCAGCCGAAACGTAGACAAAAGGCCGTGACCCGTTGAAGTCGTAACAAAGAAGAGAAACGATTGAGTATCGATAGATAGAATTGTTCCGGCGTCACGATTTTAAGGCATTTTTGGGGTTTTTCTTCCAAAATCGCAGGATCTACGCTTTTAATTGATACCTTAGATTTTGGCCAACTATTTTCAGGCAAAAGGAGCCATTCTGGCCCGTGCCACCAAAGTTTGAACTCGACTAGTTCTTTGGGGTACATTCCCCGAGAGGCGCAGTCAGCAGGGTTCTGTTCCGACTGACAGTGTCTCCACCATGATTGATCTAATAAAATCGACACGATTGCCGACGAAAGTCTTCCATTTTTCAGGAGGCTGCGAAATCCAATGAAGTGTCACGGATGAGTCGGTCCAACAATGCACTTGGTCTACCTTTAAATGTGACTGTAGAGTAGGCAACACATCCTTTATCAGTCTCGCAAGAAGCACAGCTGCGCACAACTCCAAACGAGCGATGGTTATTTTGCGATTCGAAGGGCTTAATTTAGTCTTAGCCACCAAAATTGTCGTCGAAGACAAGCCACTTGGGTCGATCGTTGAAAGGTACAAAACACTAGCGTAGGCGCGCTCTGATGAATCCGCGAAACCGTGCAAAACAAATCGTGGATGTTGACCAATCCGTTGTACTGGTCGACTGATTTTTAATTTCGAAAACTTCTCGATCTGCTCGTGGAATCGGAGCCATCTCGATTTTATTTCGGGAGAGACCTGATCGTCCCAGCCCAATTTCTCGTTCCACAAGTCCTTTATGAGGAGCTTCCCGATGACAATTGAAGGGGCGAGCCATCCGAAGGGGTCATAAACACGAGCCAAATGTGAAAGCATGGTTCGTTTGGTCGCGTTCTCAGAGATCGAAAAAACCCTATAAGTAAAATAATCCTCTTGAGGATTCCAGTCAAGCCCGAGTACTTTTAGAAATGGGCTGTCACAATCGAAGGCAACGTTTACGCCAATCCGTCGATCTTCAGACGGTATCCCATCCAGAACTTCGTCATAATTTGATGCCCATTTTCTCATGCTGAAGCCACCCTTTCCGAGTAGCTCTACCAATTCGCCATGCACTGAACGAGCCTCGTCGATTGAGGCACACGAGAGAAGCAGGTCATCTACGAAGATTTGTCGTTCGAGGGCACGAGAAGCAGCGGGGTAGGGTTCCCCCTCTGATCTGATTGCCAAAAAAGGGCTGCATTTCACCCCAAAAGTGACGGTCAGGAGCCGATAAGTATCAATCGGGTCAGTGGCGTCAAAACGCCAAAGAATTTTTTGAAAATCGCAGTGGTCTTCTTGGAGACGAATTTGGAGAAACATTTGACGAATATCTCCGATGAGAGCCACTGGAAACATACGAAAACCAAGAAGTACATCCACTATTTCATTCTGAAGTTTTTGGCCTGGGAAAAGGCAGTCATTTAATGACTTGCCATTCGTCGATCGCGCCGAAGCGTCGAATACCACGCGAATTGATTTTTTCGCTCCATCTGATTTCCAAACCGCATGGTGGGGCAAGTAGAAAGAACCAGATTCTTTCGGCTCGTAGTTCAATGGCGGTACTCTTTCCATTAAACTGGAATCGATGAGGTTTCGCATGAACTTACCATACTCAACCCTGAGATTGTCATCTTTCTCGAAGTGTCTTTCGAGAGCCATGAGACGACTAGTCGCCCGACGCTTGGAGTCGCCCAAATCAGGCTCGTTTGGCTTGAAGAGAAGCGGCACAATGTACCTGCCGTCATCCTGACGTCGATGATTTGACGCGAAGAAGTCCTCGCTCCATAGCTCTTCAGGAGCCACTACTTTTTCTTTAGGGAAGGCGTCCAGTTCCCAAAATGAAGTGACCATTTCCTCAAGACTAACGTGCAGCACGACCGATGTCAAAGATTGCAAAGTGTCGGCTTGGGACACCAAAACATTGTCGGTGGCAACTGGTCCCATCAACAACCAGCCCAGTGAACTCTCAAGAGCCAGAGGTGTGCCGCTTGGCCCCTCTTTTCTACCCGATTTTATTAGTCTCGGGAAAATATCTGCCCCCAAAAGGATGTCAATCTCTTGTGGCGTTGAGAACGTCGGGTCAGCCAGATCCAAATCCAGGAGGTGTTCCCATTGTTGCGCCGGCAATTCGACCGAAGGAATCTTGCCTGTGATGCGGTCAACGCACAGCGTATCCACTGCGTAGGTAGGCGAGTTTCGGGAGGTAGAGGTGAATCTAACCTGTACAGAATTTTTTATGGGAACCGCGTTACCACCAAGACCCTTTACTGGCCTCGAATAACTCTGAAGAGGCAAACCACATTTTTTAGCGAATTTTAGAGTCGTTAAGGAGCACTGCGAGCCGGGGTCGATCAAAGCCCGGGCGATTACACGTTGGTCGGATTTATTTACAATTGACAATAAAGCTGTAGAAAGAAGAATGGTAACGTGCCTATCCGAATTCCTTTTTGCAAGGGCACAAGTGTTACAGAAGTTTGCCTCACTGTTCAGCTCCGAAGGACCAGATTCCTTAGTAAGGAGTTGCGACGACTCTTCTGAATTGAGGAAGTGTAATAATGTGTGATGGTTCTTCTTACACACACGGCACGAAGTTTTCGAACTGCATGAGGCAGCGGCATGATTCCCTGATAGACAAAGTATGCAAACTCTTGCCTTTTTGACGGCCTTGTAACGATCAGGAGGTCTTAAATTGAGAAACCGTTTGCAATCCATTGCTGAGTGAGCGTGCGAATCACACGCAAAGCACGTACTGGGCGCGCAAGACGTTGCAACGTAAACGCCTTTTGCTCGATTTTTGCCATCAGACTGCTGACTGGCTAACTTTGTAGTTTTCGAGTAGTGAACCGTGGCCGAAAGGGACTTTGCTCTCCTCTCCAAAAAAGCGAACAGCTCAGGGAACGTTGGCTCATCAGCAGCGACCGAATTTTCGAATAATGAGCGAGACTCATCGTCAATTTTCCCCAACGTTAAATACAAAAGAACGAACCCCCACTCATCGACATTGTGGCCCAAAGCCTTGAGAGCATCGAGGTTAGTGGAAAATTTAGAAACCAAATCGGCGAGAGTGGTATTATTTTTACCCACGATGGGATGCCGAACGATCTGAGCCCAAAGCTCAGTGGAAATGACGCGTTTATTGTCATAACTTTTCACCAAAGTTTGCCAAGCTACGTCCAAGTTGCCGGCTTCCAGACGAAGATTTTGAATCTTGGCCAGTGCTTCACCTCGTAGGGCTGACCTGAGGTAGTACAATTTTCGAACTGCAGGAATCGAAGGGTCTTCCAAAATTAAAGAGTTGAAAAGTTCTTTAAAATTAGTCCAATTGGACTCTTTTTTCCCGTCATAGGAGGGTAATTCGATTGCCGGTAGGCGAACGGTCGAAAAGGCACCGTGCTCATTTTGAGTCGATGGGGTAAGCTTTTTGAGCATTTTACCCTCCTTGTCGTGAATAGAGACCGAAGATAGGTCACAAGGTGACACAGGCCTTGGTAACTGGTCCGACCCAGGGCTCACGTCGCGCGATTGAGCGGTCGAATTATTTTGTCTCATTCGAGGAGGATCCACTTCCTCGCCTAAGGAATCGACAGTAAGATGCGAGGACGAACGATTCATTCTTTCTTTAGCTGTTAGAAGTTGGGCTTCGAGGCGGTAAATACCGTTCGTGTACAGCTCTAATAAATCTGTAAGTTCTTGCTCCGTAACATTTGCGTCACGAACCTCACTCGCAATAAGGTCATAGAACGTTTCTTCCGTTTCGACACGGGTTCTAGTTAGATTTTGAATTTCCAAGAGATGCCTCAGATCCAAGTCGCCATGTGAGGAAAGATAGGTTATACGTCGGAGCGTTACCTTGAGCTTCGAATAAGCCCTTTTAAATTGATTCGAGTCATCCATTTTCGTTGATTACAAAATCTATAAACGACCGAGCTTTTTTTTTTTTTTTTTTTTTTTTTTACGACCAAAGAAAGTGACAACAAAAAATCCTATCCAAAAGGATTGCCGAAAAACAATTATTTTAAAACGGCCAAACAACAAAATCGAACGATATCGAATAAAACGATTAAACCAAATCCGGCCCGGAGGACCAAAATGTTAGGGCCAGATATTTAGTGAACTGTATAAAAAATCAAAAACAAAAAAGCGGAAAGCAAAAGGAGGAGGTAGGAAGAGGAACGCACCTTGAATATTTCGATCACGAGGAGCGATCTCCTGTAGCCCGGTTCATCCGACAATAAATGACCGAACTCGACGATGTCGAAAGAAAATTACGTTTTATTAATTACCGGTCGCGGGCAAACTTTCCCAAAAAAAAGCGAGACCACTTCAGCTTTAGCACGTGTTTGATACCAACCAAAAACCAACAACAAGTCCAAGTCCCGATTCGAAAGTAAAGTCTTTTTTCTGGTTATATAGGTGGGGGTAAAGGTGACGGGATAGGAAGAGCAGGGGGAAATTTACAATTGATACAAACAGAAAAAATCGAATAAAAGAAGGGAAATATAAAAACAAAACAAAAGAGACCATAATTATCTTTCTTCTCGAACAGGTACTCGGGAAGAAAAGAAGTTTTCGAGAACCACCAGTCAGGACAGATGACGTTGTAACTAAGAAGAAGACCAACGGTGTGACTAACGTGGCGTTGTTAAAGGAGTTCGATGTTTCCGAGGACTGGTCGCTTTATCAAGAGAGACTAGGAATGCTACCAGTGAAGAAAAGAAAGTCCCTATTTTAGTTACCGTTATGGGCAATGAAGCTTACGCTCTTCTTTGAGACATCTGCGACCCTAAAAAACCGGCAGAGTTGAGTTTTTTTCCGAAATCTGTACTCTTTTATCCACACAGTTTGCGTCGAGAGTGTCGTTGTTGAGGAAAAGACGCGTTTTTCATGGCCTCAGGCAACTGTCAGGTGAATCAGTGTCGTGCTGGTTTCGGAAGGTGAAGAAGACGGCAATTCCTTGTAAATTCGGGGAACAACTAGAGGAATTTTTAAAGTACAAATTTGTATGTGGGTTGCTTGACGGTGGGATTCTGGACCGTCTTTGTGAAGAAGACCCAAAAAAGAAGACGCTGTTGGATTTCTACGAACTAGCCTTTAAGAAAGAAGCGAGCTCGAAAGAAGAAGGTGAAAAAAATCTTCAGTTCGCGTCTCATTCGATAAGCATGGAACTAGACACGGGTGCAGGAGTTGCGATTATTCCTCTTGGTGTGTACAAGAAGAAATTTCCTGAGCTGAAAATGGAACCAACGCCGGTCCGTTTAAGGGGTTTTGGAGGAGAAATTGTGTATCCAGTCGGAGTGATTCGAGCAGAGGCAGAATTCGAAAGAAAACGTTTTATCAGAAGACTGTTTGTGGTTCGGAACGCATCGAGAGCTCTTCTGGGGCGTGAGTGGTTAACGCTCAGTGGAATAAGTTTAATTCATTTGAATAAAGTAATTGTTAATGCTTATGACGATTTAAATAATTTATTTCAACATTACAAGGATTTATTTCAACCGGGAGTGGGCCGCTATCGGTACGAAACAATTAAACTAAACGTAAAGGACAACGCCAAACCAAGATGTTTCAAGCCAAGGCCGATTCCGTTTGCATTTCAAGAAAAAGTAAACATTGAACTGGATGAACTGGAAGCGTCTGGTATGATTTCAAAAATAGATACTAGCGAATGTGGAACTCCCTTGGTTCCAATTTTTGAAGCCGAATGGATCTATTCGGTTGTGCGCTAATTATAAGCTAACTGTGAACAAGTATTTAGAAGATATTAAGCATCCTTTACCGAGACTAGAAGAGTTAATGCTGGCTTTGAAAGGGGGGACTGAATTCACGAAGCTAGATTTTCAAAAAGCGTACAACCATTTGGAATTAAAAGAGGAAACAAAACATTTATTGGCATGGTCGACGCACAGAGGCATTTTTAAGGTGAACAGACTTCCGTTCGGGACAAAACCAGCTGTAGCACTGTTTCAAAAAATAGTAGAAAAATGTATTCAAGGTATTTCTGGCGTTGTTAACTTTCTAGATGACTTAATAGTAACCGGGAATTCACGGGACGACCACGTAAAAAATTTATCAGCTGTATTTGTTCGACTTTGCAAAGCTGGATTCCGACTAAATTTAGAAAAATATAATTTTTTTCAAAAAGAAGTTAGTTATTTAGGCCATAGTGCTCAGGGAATTAAAAAAGATTCGGAAAAAACAAAGAGCCTTCGCGACGTTAAGAGGCCAACAAACACTACCGAGGTAAAAGCTTTTGTGGTAAAAACTTCCAATTAATTTCAAGAACATCCAAAAAGAAACAGAGAAGGATACGGTTCTAGCGAAAGTGTTTAAATTCGTTCAAGAAGGCTGGCCAAACTTGGTGGAAAGATGTATGATCCCTTATTTTCGAAGGAGGGAAGACCTTTATGTCGACAATGGAGTAGTTATGTGGGGATACAGAATTGTCATTCCCAACAATCTTCAGCGCAGCCTACTCAATGAGCTTCACGCATCACATTTAGGAATGAGCAAAATGAAGGCTAGAGCTCGTTCATATTTCTGGTGGCCGACATTGGACGCCGAAATCGAAAGAATGGTTAAAAGTTGTGTGTGCTGCATGGAATGATCGCTTGAAAGTGTGAATGATCCACCGAAAATTGAAGTGAAGTAGTGGGCTGTTACGAACAGGATTCATGTGGATTTTTTCGGACCCATTAAATCAAAAATGTGTTTCGTTATTACAGATGCCTATAGTAAGTGGCCTGAAATTTATGAAATGAATAGAACAGATGCAGAGGCAACGATTCAAAAGTTGAATGACATGTTTTCTCGTTTTGGTCTGCCCAAGGAAATCGTGAGTGACAACGGGCCACAGTTTGTATCGTCGCAATTTCAGGATTTCTGTCTAAGGAACGGGATTCGTCACAAAACTTCACCTCCTTATCATCCAGCAACGAATGGACTAGCTGAGAACAGTGTGAAGTCGGCTAAAAAAGGCATACACAAATGTTTAAATGACAAAATAAGTTCAACTTTGGGAAATGCTATTCAACGCTATCTTTTTTATTATAGTAAAATCTCGGTCCACCAATCTACAGGAAAGACTCCAGCATTTTTGATGCTGGGCAGAGAGATTAATTCACGACTGGATTTGATCTGCAAACCAAAAGAACCGGATGTTCAAAATGAAGGTGTTGAAAAAACAAAAAGAATACGTTTATTTCAAGTCGGAGAAAAAGTTATGGCTCGAGTCTATCATCAAAATTCGGAAAGGAAGAAGTGGAAGAAAGCTGTAGTGGTCAAAGCGCTCGGAGACAGAACCTGTTTGGTGAAGCTCGATGACTCTGGACCAAAGTTGTATAGAAAACCAAGTTATTCAGCTCTCTAGTGATGAAGTTGAAACCAATCCGGGGTAGGGAAAATTTATCACGCTAGATAACACCTCCACATGTAGAAGCTATATCAATAAAAAGCTAAGCTTCTGTTGCTAAGGTAACTTACAAGGGTTATTGTTTTGATATTTTTATTGTCACTTGTACTCATAAACGCCAGTGAAACCCAAAATTAGAGAGAATTTAGAGCATTCTGTACTGCAGGAACTTCAATTTCTTAACTGCCTCCGACTATACGCCAATATTATGCCAGATATTCAGCTTGAGAGGCCCAGCTAAGATAGTAATTAACGAAAACAGTAAGTTGCTGAGGACAACATTTGAAAATCAGTGGCTAAAGTATCATTAACTATGGCAAAAATGTCGGTTTTTGACATGAGAAGGATACACCTGTAGTTCACGATTAAAGGCGAGTTTTCTTGGATGGATAATTGCCCTTTCTATACGCCCAATGTTCAGTTCCCGTCCTGAGGTGAAATTGCTGATTTCCTCGAGGAGTTTGAAGTTAGTATTTTACTGCTGAATTGGTATATTCGACTACATTGACGTTCTACGTACGTATTATTAATTATGTATAAAGGAACACGATCTGTTAATTCCTGTGAAATTTCCAGAAGCCTGTGGAAGAACTTACAATGAGAGTGAGTGTATAAATTCCACACTTTGAGTAATCAGAAGGTGACGAACGTTTCAGGATTTGTTATCGTCGATGAATGTCGGCTGTGGGTTACTCCATTATGCGTTCGCTGGAAAGCAACTGCCCACCCGTGTCCTCTCATGCTGCGCCCCTGGACGTTTGTGTGACGAACCTCCTCTCCAGTCAAATATCGTTCCGCATGTAAAATTTAAATCACTATAGCATTCATTTTTAAAATAATTTCTTAATGCAATTCCTATCGCCCCAAGCTTGACTACGTCCTGAAATCAAAATTAATTCCGCGTCATTACTCGTCTACGTAAGAATGCCGATGTACTCGACTTTGGATAGAGAGAGCGAGAGCCTCAACTCAAGCAAATCGCAGCCACGGAAAACTCAAAGGATCTGCGTTTTAGGCAGCACCCCCCCCCCCCCAACTAGGCACCAATTTTTCGTACGAAGTTTCCAATTTAGAAAAAAAGTTGTATTACCTATTTTTTTTTGCAGACCAGTTTCAATAATGCGTCCCATTTTCAATGCAGTTCAGTCCTATTTAGTATTTAATCAGTTTACAGCACCTACAAACGCGTACACGGCTTAGCTGAAAACATCTACTCCTTCACTACTAATACTCATCCCTCTAGCGAAATTCCTGGAGTTTTTTCGGCTAAGCCGTGTACGCGTTTGTTGATTCTACATATAATCTCTTCGAGTACAACTGGATAAAATTGATAATGGGATGCAACAAGAACAATAAAATCGCAATTTAACGGCTGGTTCTGATTTTTTAATATGTTGTTAGGACCAATACCAGTAGTCTAAATCCAAGTTTGCAGCTTCGAAAGACCTGTGCTACTTTCATAGCACTCGAAAAACCGCGGAATATTTGCACTTTTTCCAGTGCTTTTACTATATTATCTCCTAAACTATGCATTCTTCGTTAATAAACGCGAACTACAATTTTCAAGTATATTAAATTCGCTACAATTTGCGACATAGCCCAGCTCTGTGGGGCAGATATAGTAGCCAAGATACAGCTCTTCAAAATTAATAATTTATTGTTTTTTAAAGAGATTTTAAGTTTATAAAAAGTTGAAAATCTCCCTCTAAAACTTCATTTGGCGCTGTTAGCGTTCAATTTGTGATAGAACATTGCTCAGTTGTAAGTTTCACACAAAACAAAGCCAAAAATTCCATCATTTTGGCAAAACAAATTACCAATTTTGAAGCGCTGTATCTTGGCTACTATCTAATCTACAGATCTGGGCCAGGTCTCAAATTAAAGCAAATTCAATACACTTATTAAAAAAAAAAAAAAAGACATGTTTAAGATAAAGCCGTTAAGAATTGGTATTTTTTTGCAACCAAAAAAGTGATATTGTTTTGAGTGATTCGAGGGCTCACAGTTCCGCACAAGGTTTTGGAGAGAGCGTTAGAAATTTCCAACTTGTTGCTTCCATATACTATTTATAAATGTAAAATCAATTCCACATATTTAGACTTGGGAACTCTTTTTGTGAAAACAAATTACCAATTTTGAAGAGCTGCATCTTGGCTAACGTCTGACCTACAGAGCTGGATCAGGTTTCAAATTGTAGCGTATTTAATATACCTACTTGAAAAACGTAGTTCACGTGTATTGTCGAAGAAAGCGTAGTTTAGGAAAGATAATAAAAGAAAAACGAGAAGAGTGCTAATATTCCGCGGTTTTTCGACTGCTACGAAAGTAGCACAGGTTTTTCGATGCTGCAAACTTGGATATACACTACTGGTACTGGTTCTAACAACAAACTAAAAATCATAACTAGCCGCTTAATTGTTATTTTAGCTATTTTTAGTGTTCTTTTTGACTGGCCTAAAATAATAATTAATTGACCCAGAATCCCTTGAATCGTATATCAATATTGTCCCATGAAGTAAAGAGTGTGGCCGCCTCTTTACACTTAAGAATCAGACGGAAGCGACGGCTGAACGTTAGCATAGTATCTGGACCATCGGTGGCCTTTTCAAACTCACAGACCCAATGGACCCAATCAACACAAGTCCACGGTCGACGGACCCCTCAGCTCATCCTGCCTACAATGACGTAATGATTTTGCGACTGAAATACTGTAATAATAATAAAATTGAAGAAATCATCATAAACCTAATTAATATTAATATAATTCTTCCAAAAAGAAACGAATCGAAATAATCTCTCCACGTGTATTAATAAAATGTGTGGTTAACCGGTTTTCGGTCTTATCTAGACCATCATCAGACCTAGTTAGGCAAAATTAACAATCGGCGTCAGTCATATTTTAAATAAATTAAAAATAAAAATATTAATAATAATAAATACCCCCTTCAGATCAAGACTCAATAAGAATAATAATAAGAATAATAATAAATACCCCCTTCAAATCAAGACTCGACATCAAATAACATAAAACATTAAAAGTACTATAGGACGTACCTTAAACGGACGTTCACAGTCAACTGACTAGATTAATGAGAGCTCAAATTTCTTCATTGAATTCACAGGTACATGGGGAAGAAGAGAAATAAGTGGGGAGGAGCTACCTTCCATTCTGTCATTAAGACAACTCGGACCAATTTCAATTTCCTTTGAAATATATAAGGACTCTAGTGAATTGAGCATTCTGGCTCCATTCACACATATCAGCGGTTGAGCCACGGCTACGCCCTCCCCATTTCCACAATCTGACACGTGAGCGAAGAACGCCGAGTCGTTTCTCCGAGTTGCTGCTTGAGCTGCTGACTTCGGTATTCCCTTCATCGATCCAGTCTCGGGCTACACAGCAGTGGGTATCACTTCCCTATGACAGCCGAATGACGCCAGGGATTGAGAACATCCTTTCAAGGGCAGGCTACAAGGTGACTTGTAAGAGCAGTGGAAGCCTTAAATCCTGGTTGTCGAAAGGAAAGGATGAGACTGTCATTACCGAAAAAAGTGGTGTTTATCGTTTGGCTTGTGGAGGTTGTCAGGCCACATATATAGGAAGGACGATGAGGAAGTTCAAAACACGTTGGAGAGAACACACTCGGAGAAACGACTCGGCGTTCTTCGCTCACGTGTCAGATTGTGGAAATGGGGAGGGCGTAGCCGTGGCTCAACCGCTGATATGTGTGAATGGAGCCAGAATGCTCAATTCACTAGAGTCCTTATATATTTCAAAGGAAATTGAAATTGGTCCGAGTTGTCTTAATGACAGAATGGAAGGTAGCTCCTCCCCACTTATTTCTCTTCTTCCCCATGTACCTGTGAATTCAATGAAGAAATTTGAGCTCTCATTAATCTAGTCAGTTGACTGTGAACGTCCGTTTAAGGTACGTCCTATAGTACTTTTAATGTTTTATGTTATTTGATGTCGAGTCTTGATTTGAAGGGGGTATTTATTATTATTCTTATTATTATTCTTATTGAGTCTTGATCTGAAGGGGGTATTTATTATTATTAATATTTTTATTTCTAATTTATTTAAAATATGACTGACGCCGATTGTTAATTTTGCCTAACTAGGTCTGATGATGGTCTAGATAAGACCGAAAACCGGTTAACCACACATTTTATCAATACACGTGGAGAGATTATTTCGATTCGTTTCTTTTTGTGACATAACTCCACTACTTCGCCTCTAGAAAACCATGAATAATTCTTCCAGTTTCAAATATTTATTGCCTCAATTCGTTGAAAAAAGAAAAATTGTAAAGTCAATCTCATTCGTTCTGAAGCTGTCAATTGGAAAACTACGAATCTCCGGTTGACGACCGCTGATCTTGATCATACATCCAAAATAGATACAGGAAAATAAATACAAAAAAGGCTCTACCAGTAGTGTTTGGCTTTAGAAGGGTTTAGAGTGGGATTTGCGAGCTGCACTAGTGGAAAAAAGTCTAGTAAAATTGACCAGAACAATACTGTCCGCATAAAATAAGAGAGAATAAAACATAATCTATAACCACAACCTGACACTTTTATTCACCAGACAGCCCGGGAGCCCGCCTCGATCCGAACGGGCCTCTTTAGGCCTCACGGCCCTCCCGGTGGGTGAAATCGGCACAATCGTTTAAAAAATCAAAAATCCCATTTTCGGACAAATTAAAGGGGGCTTGCAGCTACTCAGTAGGGTTATGGCGGAAACCGGCCGCATTGGCTTGCGGATAGCGTGGCCCGGACTCATAAACCACAGCCAGATAAAATTGCACAACAAGCTGCCGACAAGAGCGATGCTTCTGGGAGTCCGAACGTTCAAGAAGTGGCTGAAGAACTTTTTAATGGTCAACGCGTAAAACGCGTTCACGTCCGAGTTCGATTAGGCAGTCTTTACTTATTGATTTAATAATCCTGTGACGAAGCTATACAACAATTGTTGGTACGTGCTAATAAATAATTATTATTATTATTATACACTTCTCACTGTTGATAGCTGACTTTTCTATCGACCAGCGGAACGGTGACGTACCGAGTTGCTGTAAAGAAATAAACGGGCACTTGATTATGATCAAGCTTTCGATCTAATTTGAAATCTTCTTAAAGACCTGATTGGCATAGATGAACAACACATAAGGTCAACAGCGAAGTAAATTAAGAAAGCAAGCGATATGAGTGCATACCTGGTCGATAATTCCAAATGAACGAATATAGCAACATAATAAGTGTCCTCCTACGTCGCAAATTAAAAACTAGATACCCTTGGTCCACTAACGCCAAAGAACCAGATACACGAAATGCACAAAACAGGTCGGATGAGTGAAGGTTGGGTGTGTCGTGAAAGAGAGAAGGGATCTGACCACAAGTGCTCAGTGTTTTTCTTACACATCGGATTAACCGCCGATGTGCCGAGTAATGTCATCCATCGCAATCACGCATCGCATTTTCACTTCATTCTAGCTGAAAAAGCAAGCCTTAGCCAGCCAATCAAGGCATGTTTAGACTTGGCATCTACTTACCCAGTTCACTTTGAGTTAGGTGCCTGGGAGCTTCAAGTTCGACGATTTCAGTACAACTGAAGAATCTTCGAACAATCGTATTCGATTTACCAGAGACTTATCCTTATAATTGGAGACAAAGATTTATTAGGCGATCAGGGTCCTATGGGACCTTATTACGGAGTGACTCACAGTTGTCGCTGTCATGCTACGGTTTTCTTGCACTTCTATACATTTTCTGGGGCAGTGGGGTCATGCGATTTGTCCCAGTCTTTTTCGTTGGGCTAGGAACCGGCTGTTTTAGGCAGGCATAAGTCACGCTCGTGCCTCGTATTAGGTACTTTGATAAAATTATCCAAAACTTCGTGAAGTATGACCGGTATAAATTCATGAGATGAGATTTGAAAAGGCGCTTTGATGACTTTTTGCGAATGTGACGTTTTCTCCTTGAGGAGGGCTACATGGCCTCTGCACCACTCATTCCAGATATGCGCCCTTATATTTCATAATATCCATATCCAATCATGGTATGGGACGACTAAAGAACGCAGTATCAGGGGGAATAAGTTTCTGAGGAGAACGGGAAACCAGACATGCACAGCTGCTGCACTCCATACAGTGTGAAAGGCTGAAAGCGAAGAGAAAGAGAAAACGGAACATATAATTAACCCCGCCACCCTTTCATGTTACTAACGACTCCGTCATGCGCAGAGAAAACGATTGCTACGAGACTTCGTGTGGTCACTTCCTTCAGCTTTTGTCCCCCTTTGTCATTATGTTCAAGTTTGACCCGGTTTCAAGTTTGATGTTGATCAAACCGTTATGAAGAATTATGGAGCCATCGGACAGAGCACAATTACGTTCGCCCTGCATTATATAGACTTGTGAGGCCTTTTGAGCCCAGTGGACAAAATAATTGTTAAGTCTCATCTCACCTCAGTACGACGATTAATTGCCAGAAAAAAGTTGAAGTAGGTGGTGACCGAAATGCCGGTAGCAGATATTGAACTGGATATAAAGCGTTTCTCACTGAATATGGCCACAGTTTAAGTCACGTGAAATTATTTTCAAGTTGCGTGGATTAGAAAATTAATTAAAATACATTTCACTTCGTCACCTCACAAAAAAAATTAACTCTGACTTGATAAATTGATAACAGACAACTGTAAACAACAAAAAAGCGGTTCGCATATGGATAATGATATAGCTCATAGTAATAGTGGTGCTATCTGTAGTGAGCAATTATCCCAACCCCAGATTGGTTACACGTTATCACCACGAGCTGAATGACTTGGTTTTTCATATGACTTTGCTCTGGACAAATATGTTGTGAAGTATCTTTAAATGACACATGTTTATGTTTGGATTTTATAATAAAAAGTTCAGTCGGGTTTTGTCTGTAAACTAGAAAAGTCAAGTTATTTCACTTTCTAGTGTGTTGACGGCCTTTTCAAAATTGCTTTCTTGATTTTTCTTTGTTTTTGTTCTTTTCACCACTTTGGCACTTGTCGACTTTGGCAATTGAAGACAGCGAATACGGTGCAATCGTTTGGTGGTTTTAGACTCCAACAACTGTCTAGTTATTTTTTTAAAATAGATAACATTATGATGATCATAATAAAACATATTAATAACAAAAACAATCATAATTATCTCAAGGAAAATATTTTCTTTCCTACATGATGAGAAAACTCAATTTTGCTGCCTCCATACGGAGAGGAAAGAAGGAATTTTCCGGGCTAGCCTGACAAAGTCTTTGTCGGGCTAGCCCGGCAAAGTTTTCTCGGGCTAGCCGTGGAAAGTATGCATTTTCTTCAAAAATCCGCTTTGGGGCGCTACTTTGTCTTGCGACTTTGTCAGGCTAGCCCGGAAAAGTCCCTCTTTCCCCTCCCTACGAAAGGCAGCAACATCGAGTTTTCCTATCATTCCGGAAAGAAAATAGTATGTGCACCTTGCCGGGAAAGTGTTTTGCCGGTCCTCGACGATACGGCTCGGCTGGGCAACTTGTCTCGGCCCGGCAAACACACTTTCCCGCCTAGGTACACAATATACTATATTGTGTGTACCATATTTTCAAAATAATAATATGCAGCTATTGGTCTGGGGGTGATTTAGGTATATGTGTGTGTATGTAGGTGTACGAAAGTAGGTAGGCCTGTTGTGGAGAACTGCCTAAATCAATCCGGAGATCGGACTCTGACCATCATGGGAACCTTTTCGCTCAATGTATTCTCGGGTATATGACGAAAACAGCAAAACGCTTAGCTTTTTCAGCCAGTCCATGACTTCTTGAAATTGACGGTTTTCGGACTAAGGCAAATATTTTGGGCAATGTGCTAATTTGGAATTGAATGTAGGCAGGCACATTTTATTGATTCACAAAAGAGGTTGTACTCACCAAATTGGAAGAAGATTCTCTTCCAACGACTATTTCATTCAAAAACGAGTCGGCCGTTGGGAACCATGACACCCTGGGTTTGTAAATGTCGTCGGTGCCAGCGCCACTCTTTTTAGACTTTTTTATTTTATTAACCTCATTCCTATAGCTGTCTTTGAGAACTTTGATCTTTTTTTTAATATTTTCCCCGCTGCACGAAATACCCACTTCGTTCAACTCGGGAACTAATGCCACGAGTGACGTACGTTTCAAGTCTCTTTTCAAATATTCGGGTGACGTTACGTCCCATAAGGAGGGGAAATTTCGAAAAATTATGAAAAAATCATTAATATCGTCCTGAGACCACTTTGTACACACTTTGCGATTCGACATTTTTCCATTAAAAAAATCAAGAGAGAATATTTCAATTAAACAGCCGGTGCTCTAATAAATAATTACTTTGGCTTCTTCTCGAGCTTGCAACTGTAGAAGCAAAAACTTCCGCACTGGAGAAAGCTCTAGTAGCAAGCTACCAGTAGTGCCGAGTTGAGCATGTTCTACTTTAGTCGCTGCCAGTAAATTCAGTAGCAAAAAGAAAGTTACAAGAAATTCCAAAAGGTTTCGCTTTGATTTTTCAAGCTTACGAAGTAGCTCACTAGCAGTAGCGCATTGTAGTAGCCTAATGTGAACGAGTTTCCCTCGCCCGAAAGCTACTAGTAGCTTACCTTTAGTAGCTTGCTACTGGTAGCACGCTATTAGTAGCCTAATGTGAACGGGGCTTAATTGATGCAGGAAACTATGAATAGTGGCTGATTTATTAAAAAAAATGCGTTTACGCTCCAGAAACAATAATGGCCAATTGTGGGCAACTGTGGGGCTGAACTTTCTGCAGGGGTAAAATTTTAAAATTATGACGGCCATGAGCCTTGGTCTTCAGTCCAAACTGTCGTTTTTACGCCTTAAAATCCGGTTTTCGGGAACACGATTTCCAATTTTCGCGGACATTTTAGCGTCAGTGGCGCCAAAACGGTTTCAATGAGGCGTTAGCAGAACTCTTGAAAAGACCCGACCCACACCTATGGGATCGGACCGGACTGAATTGCCATCGGCCAGCTTGCCAGTGGTACAGCCAGAGGTGACATGGATAAAAACGCCAATTCGTAGCTAAAATTGAGAAAAATCACTAATAACTAAATAAATTAAATCGCCATCGGATAAATTAAGAAAAATCGCCAATTCACGACTAAAAGAGGGAAAAACGTTAATTCGTGGCTAAAATTGAGAAAACACCGCGGATTCTGAAGGCAACATTGTGGCTACAATTCCAAAAAAGCGTTAGTTCATGGCATGTATTGAAAAAAATAGATTATTGAAAAAAATAGAAAATTCACAGATAAAATTGTGACAAAACGCTAATTAGCCGCTATATAAAATAATTAATTTGCGGCTAAAATTGAGAGAAAAAGCTAATCGGTGGATAAAACAGTAAACAACGATAATTCATGACTAAAAATGTGAAAAACTGCAAATAAGCAGAATAATTAAGAATTGAAAAAATCACTAATACACGACTAGAATTGAGGAAATGCAAATCGCTGCTCCTGACAGTGACTTTGTAGCTAAAATTGAGGAAAAGCGCTAATTCATGGAACAAATTGAAATAAACGGCTAATTCACGGGTGAAATTGAGGATAACATTTATTCACGGCTTTTTGGATGACTAATTCACGCCTAAAATCGAGAAAAATTGTTAATTAGCGAATGCATTGAGAAAAAACGTTGATTCATGGATAAGGTGTAGAAAAACGCAAATTAACGGCAAAAATTGAAAAAAGATTCACTAACTTCACGGCTTAAATAATGAGAAATGCCAATTCGTGGCTTAAAGTGTAGAAAACATCAATTCACGGCTTCTGAATGCAACTTTGTGTCTGAAATGGAAAAAAAGCGCTAATCCATAGCACAAATTTGACAAAATTGCTAATTCATGAGTAAAAATTGAGACAAATTGCGGCCAAAACGGGAAAAATTACGTCAATTCGCCGCTAAAATTGAGATATAGTGTTAATCGGCGACTGAAACAGATAAAAACGCTAATTCATGACTAAAATCGAGAAAAATCGCTAATTAGCGGATAAATCAAGAAAAATATCTGATCTGCGGATAAAGTGCGGGAAAACGCAAATAAATTGCTAAAATTGAGAAAGCGCAAGTTCACGCGTAAAATTTAGACAACACCAATTGACGGCTTTTGAAAGCTAGGCCTTCTTTATAGTTGTGCAACTAGAGAAGGCCTTGTCTGAAAGCCACTTTGTGCCTTAAATTGAGAAAAAGCGCTAATTCGTGGCTATGTAATAGAGAAAATTCAGCGATGAATTGCTCAGAGGGCTTATCTGGTTATCTAATATTGAAAAATAGAAGCCAATTCGTGGTTTCTCAAGGCAACTTTGTGGCTAAAATTTTACTACTGTAAGATTTTTGGTTTTAAAGCGTTGATTCGCGGATAATACTGAGAATAGGCGCTCATTTGCCGCTATACAATTGAGAAAAATACAATAAATCGCTCATTCGCAGCGACAATGGAGGAAAATTCTAATTAACGGATCAAGTAGACAAAGAAAATCCACGAATTCGCTGCAATTGAGTAATAGCCATTATGAGGAAGTTTCACATTTTCCAAAAAAAATTTTTTTTAGATGAGGCTATCAATCCTTCCACGAAACACCCCCTCCCCATCGTCCAACCGGCCACATAGAAATTTCCATTCCGCGGGACCCCGGTTTGCGCATGTCTACCAAAAACAGACATCGAAACTAGCAATTTCGTGAAAATACAATTTCGCGAAAAATGAAGCGATTTTGCGAACTTGAATGCAAAGGAACTTTTAATTTCCCGGGTGTTAAAAATCTAAAATGTTGCGATTTGACGGCTATTCGTCGCAGACTTTGGGCGCTGTGCCCGGTTCCGCCGGTCTCTAAAAAAAAATAAGGCCCGCAACTTGCAATTATTTCGGGTAAATAAAGACCAGAAAGTAGCAATTTCTCGAATGTTCAGTCCCAATATTAGCAATTTCGCAGATTTGGAGCACGAATGGGATTGGAGCGCTGGACGTGACACTCAACTTTATCCGCGAATTACCTCTTTTTCAGAATTTTAGCCGCGAAATAGCGATGTTTCCTAATTTTAGCAGTGATTTAGGGGTTTTCCTTCGATTTTTTGCGAATAAGCGCCTTTTCCCACTCTTATCCGCCAATTAGCAAATTTTTCTCAATTTCAGCCGTGGATTCGGCTTTAGAGTAGCACAGTAGCGTGTTATTCTAAAATTTCGCGTATTCAAATTCTCTTTCTTTCTCAAACTCGTCCGCGAATTAGCGATTTTTCTAAACGCCAACCGTGAATTAGAGTTTTTTCTCAATTTCATCCGCGAATTAGCAGTTTTTTTTCAATGTTAGCCGCGCATTCACGATTATTCGAAATTGAAACTGTGGTGAAGTAGCAATTTTCCCTTGTTTTAGTCTTTAAAAAAGACGATTTTTCTCAATTTAACCCTCGAATTAGTGTTTTTCTCAATTTCATCCATGAATTTTAAAAATTTTACAATGGAACGCAAGGTCCCTAGCGTCAAAATTATGTGAAATCGAGAGTTTAATGCATCAAGATGAAATTGATTTAGCAGCAATATCTGAAACCTGGTTTAATCCTAATCTTTCCTATAAAATTAAAGGATATCACATTGTGAACAAAGATCGGAGTGACGGAAGAGCCGGAGTCGCTCTCATAATTAAAGAAAATCTACCGTTTAAGGTTTTTAATAATCTATATTCTATAAATGGCCTAATGGCCATTGGCGTTACGGTAAACCTTATCAATGGAAGAAATTTAAATATTATTTCTATTTACAACTGCCCAACTAATCAAATAACACATGCTCAATGGGAAGTTTTTTTTTGCCTCCATACCACATTCTTCATTGATTTTAGGTGATTTCAATTGACCATACTGTTTTCGGGTCCCATTTCACTCAAAGGAAAGGTGTTGAACTTCTCAATGCCGCCGATAATTCTAATTTGTTGTTTTTAAATTCGGGTTCTCTAACTTGCATAAACTCTTCCAATCCCGCCAACCACTCCGCGATTGACATTTCCTTCTGTTCAGCAGCCATAGCCCCAAACTTTTCTTGGGTAGTACTACAGGACCCGATGGGATCAGACCATCTCCCGATCTGTATTACATCAACTCTTTACAGCGTGAAAGAAAACAATTTTCCAACTTTACGGAAATGGCGTTCGGACAAAGCGAATTGGGAAACCTTCCAAAATAAATTGAACGGTTCAGGCATTGATACTTATAAGGAATTAATTAGCAATATAAATGAGGCTTGTGAACTTTCGATCCCAATTCGTTCTAAAAAAACCTCAACCACAAGAAAATCGGTGATCTGGTGGAATCAAAGCTGTACGCAAGCTACAGAAAATAGGAAAACAGCTTACCAGAATTATAAGAACGCCCCATCCTTAACAAACTATTTCCACTACAAAAATAGTAGTGCACGTGCGAAAATCGTTTTTAAGAATGCAAAAAAAGAGTCTTGGAAGGATTTCTGTAACAATCTGAACAGAAACACTCCAATAAAAAATATTTGGTCACAAATCAAAACCTTAAAAAATTCAGCTCTGACAAATGCCATCCAAATTACCAAGGGTGACTGGTGCCATGAATTTCTACAAAAACTCACTCCAGATTACGTCCCTTCACCTCTCGTTACGGCGGATACAAGAAACCCTATTATGTCACACATCCTGACGAAAGATATATCATTGAAGGAATTGGACAGGGCCCTTTCCCACTCCATGAATACTGCTCCGGGTATGGATAGGATAGACTACCCCATAATAAACCATCTGCCCTTCGAAACGAAAATGGATATGGTAAATATTTTTAATAAGATCATTAAGGATACCGAAGTTCCGAAAGAGTGGAAGGACGTCTGTGTGGTCCCTTTACTCAAGCCAGGCAAACCACCCAACAATTGCGAGTCATACCGACCGATATCTCTGTCTTCTTGTGTCTCTAAGACTTTTGAAAGGATACTAAAAAATAGGCTCGAGTACTGGCTGGAACACAATAAGATTTTCCCTCAGTCAGTTTGGATTTCGAAAAGGCCACTCCTGCATGGACAGCAAAGCCCATTTCACGACTTACATCCAAATAGCATTTTCAGAAAGTAAAACCGTGGTTGCCGGGATGTTGAATATTTTTGGTGCTTTTGACAATGTTGACTTAAGAATATTAGCTCAAACAATGCTTGATGTCGGCATGTGTCACAAATTTGTCAATTTAGTCATGGCTCTTGTCGGTGACCGTCGCATTCACTTGCTGGTGAATAACGATATGCTTGGTCCTCGTTTGGCTCGATCAGCCTTACCACAGGGAGACATTTTAAGTCCAATTCTTTACTCCTTATACGTTCACGCCGCAGAACGAGTCCTTCCAGCTGGCGTTAATATCTTACAATATGCCGACGATATATGCCTCTACGTGAAAAACTCATCCCCGTTAAGAGCCTAAGGGTGCGTTCATAGTGAATCACCTTCACTGCGATACCTCGATGAGCGATGCCCCGATGAATCATCGATGAAGAACAAACATCAATAATTGTATGGGACTGTTCATAGTGAAGCACCCTCACTGCGATGTTATCTTCGATACCTCGCGACTTTCATCGATGATTTGAACCATAAGGTTCCTCGACCCCCCCTCCTGTCCGTTGCTTTTTTTTTTTTTTTTTTTTTTTCAAAATAAGGGTTAAAGCTTGAAGGAATCAGGTGTGTGTGACTTACGTAAATTGTGTGAAGGTGGACTTTGAAAGATTTTGATAAGGAAGAAAAAACAACGGGCAGGAGGGGGGTCGAGGAACCATATGGTTCAAATCATCGATGATAGTAGAGATACTATAGATACAGGTAAAAGCAATGTTTGATAAGACTGACGCCATTTCTGTTCTGGATAAGAAAACCGCTAAAAAGAAGTATATTTTAAAAATTTGTTTTTCGGTGTTTCACAAATTCTTTTAGTCAGCGTGTAGTATAGTTGTTGTTCCAAACTTTTCATGCACTAGGTGAGTGTTATTGTAAGAAATAACTTTATTTTAAAGAATTCAAGGGTTGCATTTCAGCTACTTTGATGTTTAATTCGAATCATGCTTAATGTTAAACTTTGAAGGGCTTTCGAAGCTCCAACAACTTACTCGTAATGCATTCGTATTCGATAGTAAATAATGTTTCTTTCGACCCTACATCGAACCATCATTGATTATAAATTTTCGGGAACATCCTTAACGGCGTAGCCAGACCTTGTTCCAGGGGTGGGGCTTCTCAGGAGCCAGATGTCAGATGCATCATAACATGGTACGTGTGTAACGTACATTACAATGTTGCAACACAATCCTGCCTATTGCATTCAGAGAATAGTTCCAGCGTGAGGGCTAGGGTTGCCAGATACCCGAGGATCTATGTTCGGAGAGGGCCCAACTGGTTGTGTAATAGCCATTTACTGCTGTGTGAAACAGTCAGTTTTTTGGGTGAATTAGCCGGTTTTTGAAATAATGCATGCGATACCTAACTCTCAAAGAGCTTTGCAATGGCAGCTTCATGTGGTTCGATATTTTTGTGCTTTGAGAATTTTGTGGTTAGAGCTATTTTGATTGGAGTTTCTTGTGGTTCGAGCTTTTTGTGGTGTCAGCTTTCTGTGGCTCGAGCTCTTTGTGTTTGGGGCAGGGGTGTAGGTACGGGGCATATGGGGGATAGATTCCCCCCCCCCCCCCCAGAGCCACAAGTATACGAACGAAGGAGCACTAGTACCATAACGAAGAGCCCTATAAAATCTTCATGAGCGTTTCACGTTGAAGTTAGATTTAGCAGATTTTCTGGACTTGAAGCAGCCCGAAAAGGTCCGAGTACGTCCAGCTTTATCCTTGGACTTCAGACCCTACGCAGTAGTGTACCCAGGTACGGGGGGGATTCACCCCGGACCCTCTATCAGACAAAAATCGGTAATATTCGTGGCTATAGCTGCTAAAAAGCGCTGATTCGTGGTCTCGCGATGCAACTTCAAGACTAAAATTAAGAAAAAAACCGCTGATTCGTGGTACATGGAGGCCATTCTACGAATAAATTATAGAAATCAACGCAAAAGTGTTATATTTGGGCAAGCCAATATTGACAAATAAAAGACGCTTTCAGGTTAAAATTGGACAAAAATGGCAAATTCACAACACTGAAATGGCGTAAAATCGCCCATTCGCGTATGAAAAAGGGAATAGGATGGCCGCAAAATTAGCACAAAACGCTATTTCACAGCCGAAATTGGGAAAAATCGCTAATTGGCAATTTGCAGGTATAGATTTATGGAAAAACGTTAATTCACGAATACAAAATGAAGAAAATCACTAACTCGCTGCAAAAATTGAAAAAGTCACCAATTAGCGCAGCTAAAATTAAGAAAAACTTTAATTTTCAGTTCAAATTGTGGAAAAGTGCTAATTCTCAGTTAAAAATGGAAAAAATTGCTAATTTGCAGCTTAAATTGAGTCAAACGCCAATTCTTGGCAAAAATTGACAAAACTCGGTAGGTAATGCACGGGTTGGAGACGCTACCACGCTGCTAAAATTTAGAAAAAGCGAAAATTCGCAGCTAAAATTGTGAAACATCACTAATTCTCGAATTAAGTGTCTTGAAATTTATAATTTAAAATGATGATTTTTTGACATAAATGGATGGATAGATGTAAATTTTTTGGTTTGAAAAAAAATGTACATTTATAATTTAAATTCGCGACTTCTGAAGGCATTTTTGTGGCTAAAATTCAGAAAATGGCAAATTCATGCATGGCTATAGTATAATGTTAAAAAATACGCTAATTCACGGCTAGAACTGGAAAGAAGCAATAATCTATACCTATAAAAGTTATATAGTTTTGCTAATGCGGTGGTAAAACGTGAAAAACCGCTAATTCGCGGGTAATATTTAGAAAATGAAATAATCAGCCTGGTCAAAATAAGAAAAAGGTTAATTTTAAGCCTAAAAATTGAGAAAATTGCTAATTTGCGGCTAAAAATGGGAAAAATCGCCAATTTACAGCTGAAATTGCGCCAAACGCCAATTTGTGATTGAAATTGAGAAAATTCGCTAATTCACAGGTTTGAAACGCTACGACGCGCCGCCGCTACAATTAAAAAAAAACGCTGATTCGCGGTTGAAATTTAGAAAAATTCTTATTTGCACCAAAAACTGAATACACGCCAATTTGCGGATTCTGAAGGCAAGTTTTCAGGCTGAAATTTTAAAAAATGCAAATTTGTGGCAATAGGTGGAGAAACCGCTAATTCGCGAGTAAACAGAAAAATCGCTCATGCATTGCGTATGGTGGACCAAAAAAATCCTAATTCGTGAAAAGTCCCCCTGTTTTGCGGCTAATACTGAGGAAAACACTTAAGAAAAACGTAAATTTCCAGCTAAAACTGAGATAAGTGCTAATCCCCTGGTAAAAAAATTTTAAAAATCGGTAATATGCTGCTATAATTCTGGAAAACGCCAAAATTCGCGGAGAATTAAGAAACATCGCTCACGGGATAAAAACGATACTTTGCTGCTAAAGTTGAGAAAATGCGCAAATCCATGGCTATGGGAGGGGGTGGGGCAAATCGCTAATCTGCGGCTGAAATTGAGAAGAACGATACACTCGGCCAAAATTGAGAAAATCGCTAATTTGCCGGTAGAGTCCAAGAATCGCCCTTAAGTGAGAGATTGAGGCTATGATTAGGCCAGCAAGATGTCCAGAGAGTGTGCTGGCTGGGTGGAATGATGACTAAAATGTGAAATTACCCCTCCTCTCACCCTTACGAGATTCCAAACTGATCCCCCCCCCCCCCCAGAAAAAAAATTCCTACCTAAGCCACTGGTTTGGGGTTTGAAACTTTTGTACTGTTTTTCTCAAATTTCAAATTGGCAACCCTAAGCTCGAGGATATCGCTCGTGTCATAATTGCTTTGAAACTCTTATTTTTCAGAGAATTTCATGCAAAAACTCCTCCAAAAGCTCCAAGTAAGGCGCGAAATAGTACCCGCTGAGTTTTCGAAGTAATATTGGCTCTGAAGATGGAAATGTAAAAAATTGGTAATTGTTAATTACAAATTACTTCGAAAAAGTGCTTTTAATTACAAATTATCAATTACAATGGCGTGTTGTTATCAATTAAAAATTACCAGTTACTAATTGTAATTGAATTACGTAATTCAATTACTGCCCACCCCTGGCCACGAATTTGTGATTTTCCTCAATTTTACCCGCGAATTGTCGATTTTTCTTAATTTTAGCAGCGTAGTAGCGTTTCTAACCCGTGAATTAGCAAATTTTCTCAATTTTGGCCACGAATTGGCGTTTTTCGCAATTTTAGCTGCAAATCGGTTTATTTTTTTAATTTTTAGCTGAAAATTAGAATTTTTTTTACATTTTAGCAACGCGCCATATTTCGTTACTTTTAGCTATAGATCAGCGCTTCTTCTCAGTTCAAGCCGCGAATCAGAGGTGTTTTTTAGCATTTTTAGCCATGAATATGCCGTTTTTCTCAATTAGCCAGTTTGCCTTCAGAAGGCACGAGGGCGAGAATTCAAGTTACAAATTTTACCACAATTCTGTCCGCGAATTGGTGATTTTCCTTAAGTTTAGACGAAAACTGGCACTTTTTCTCAATTATAGCAGCGCAGTAGCGCTTCTAGCCCGTGAATTCGCGAATTTTCTCAATTTTAGCCACGAATTGGCGTTTTCCGCAATTTTAGCCGCATATTAGCTATTTTTTCCATTTAAGTTAGGAATTTTACCACAATTTTGTCCGCGAATTGGTAAGCACAGATATTCGTTTTTAATCCATTATTTATGATAATCTGACGATGGTCTGAGAGGGGCGCCACGCCCAAGGGGCGCGGGGGTGGTTTGGACACCCACTGTCCAAGGGGCCAGTCTGCCACTGCTTATATGTATAATATTATCTCTATGGGGCCCACCAATTTGTCAGAACTATAATCGGAAAAATTGGTGGCCACCGATTGGTCCGAATAGGCCAGCCGTTCGCTCCTCTCAAGGCGGGGTTTCCGAGTCATTTCTCCTGAGCTTATAGGCACGTCATTTGGAACAGGGTTTTCTCTGAGCGTTCGTTATTGTACACCCTGTAAATTATGATTTTATTAGTTTATTCTAATTCGAATAATTTTCCATACCGGGTGATTCTGGACAAGATGACCGAACTGTTTATGATTTTTTTCGGAAATAGGTACACTATTATTAGAGAGTGTCGACCGACCCGGGAAATTCGGGAAACCCGAGAAAAGTCCGGGAATTCTCAATGGTCGGGAAATATCCGGGAATCGCCTCATGCTTGATTTGAAAATGAATGAGAATGAGAATGGAACGATCACCATCCCGATCAATGTAAGTATAGGAACTATCATTTAATTTTACAGAACAGACCCATTGAAAACCAATCAAGGCTAAGATTGTGTGTAGGCTGTAGTTGTAGTGCGGAACTTAACGTCATGAACCCTGCAAACAATTATTAAACGATGACACTTTGATAGATTGTTCTATGGAACTGTAAGATAATGTTAAGACCAGTTACCCTTCTGTTACCACATGCAATCACAGCCCACCGCCCCCACCGGTGGCGGATCTATGCCTATAGGCGGGTACATCAGACCTGAACGCCGGGGGCGAATTCCAAGCTGTTTGCGGGGGCAATTCGCTCCATTCCAGTTTGTAGGGTCCGCATTACTATTTCAGTATGAATAATTCAATTCAGTTGCAGACTTGCGATGACTAGGCTGGCCGGGTATAGCCAATGGAAAGGGCGTGGACGGTAGATAAGTATCAAGTGGCGGAACTGCCTCCGTACCGTGAAGAACTCCCCTGGGCCACTAATCGTAAGTATAAATTAACGCCTCCGCCTAAATGAGTCAAGTTAGGGAAAATATGTGAAAAGAACTTACTTCGCAAAGGCGTGAATATTTCGTGGGCTTCCAGCCGCCTCCTCGCCGGCAGTTGGCTTGCCACTTTTTTCTTCTCTCCGCCTCCGTGGGAAAAATAAAAAGTCGGTGGCCCGAAAGAGTGCTGTTGGTACAGTTAAATGCTGCACACCCGACCATTTCTATAAGTATTCGCTGAATGAACGTTCAATAAGAAAGAAATGAGAAACACCGAAATCCAATTTCAACAAACACCAAAGATAGTTGTAACGGGTGGAAACCCCGTTGACGTGGGGGAGTTTTAGGGGAGAAATGGTTGTTTTTTGGGTCCAATAGGTATTTTTATTAGTTAAGTATTTTTAAACAGTATTCTCTCAACTCTTCTCACAATTATTTAGATTCTAAGGATGGCTGGAAGGGGACTCTCTATTAACAGGGGAGGGGGGGCAACAGCTAGTTGGTGGTGTTGATGAAGGGAACGCCGGACAGGAACTCTTTTCCTTTTTCCTCGATGCCCTCCTCGTGCTTGGGGATATTGGTGGAAGGAAGGGGAAAATGCTTACTAGGCGTTCTCATGGTATTCCTCCGATTCGTTTCTCTTTTTATTCGGTTTTTCATTTGATTGATTTAAATACTCCTCTTGGCCTTGATGTACTCGTTACACTACCCTCTTCTTCATGAGACCAGCGTCCTCGCTGGAACTTGTCTTATTTCTTGGAATGTCAGAAGTTTTGTAGAGAAAGAAGTTGAAGAGGCAGTGGTGTGTCGCGTGATACATCCTTCGAGCAGTTCATTGGCCAAATAATTTTGGTTGTGGTCGAATCATGCCCTCCGGATTGTGTTAGTTTGAGGTGGCGTGGTGTTCGGTGAGACTGTTGTCCATGGCGTTGGCGAAAGCGGCAGTATCACGCCAGAGTAAGCCGATGAAAATAGGAATTAGAATAAGGGAAGGCCAATGTGAGCGGGGGGGGGGGGGGTTGATGATTATGAGTTGATGCACGAGGTGGTCGTAAAGAGGAATAAGAGATTAAGGAATTATGATGGTGGGAGGTGGTTGGAGGGGATAGGATGCTGGTGAAATACATTGTCATAATTATAATAATATATGTATAGTTCATTTCAATTGAGAAGAATTTAGTTCAATAATTAGGTAATAGTTTCTTTATCTCTAATTGACGTTTAAATTTCGTTTTCTTTATACGAAGGCTTAACAGGGTCGTCCTAATTTGCCGAATGAAGAAAAGCTTGCCGAATGAGCCTTTAAAATTTTTTCATGATCCCCAAACTCAACACCTGACATGTTCCAAGTACTTGCCAACAGATGCCAGTGCGAATTATGTAATTACTCGTAAAGTACTAGTACTTCTCCCCGTGAGGTAACTTGCCGAATGAAGAAAAGCTTGCCGAATGAGCCTTTAAAATTTTTTCATGATCCCCAAACTCAACACCTGACGTGTTCCAAGTACTTGCCAACAGATGCCAGTGCGAAATATGTAATTACTCGAAAAGTACTAGTACTTCTTCCCGTGAGGTAACTTGCCGAATGAAGAAAAGCTTGCCGAATGAGCCTTTAAAATTTTTTCATGATCCCCAAACTCAACACCTGACATGTTCCAAGTACTTGCCAACAGATGCCAGTGCGAATTATGTAATTACTCGTAAAGTACTAGTACTTCTCCCCGTGAGGTAACTTGCCGAATGAAGAAAAGCTTGCCGAATGAGCCTTTAAAATTTTTTCATGACCCCCAAACTCAACACCTGACATGTTCCAAGTACTTGCCAACAGATGCCAGTGCGAATTATGTAATTACTCGAAAAGTACTAGTACTTCTCCCCGTGAGGTAACTTGCCGAATGAAGAAAAGCTTGCCGAATGAGCCTTTAAAATTTTTTCATGATTCCCAAACTCAACACCAGTTATGTTTCGAGTAGGTACTTGCCAACAGATGTCAGTGCGAATTATGTAATAGCTTGAAAAGTACTAATAAATTGCAAAATAAATGGCTTGAAAATTGTTTACCACTAAAACCTACCAAGCAGCTCCACTGATAATTTTCACTATATTTGTATTTATCGGCAAGTCACGAGTGGTAGCAAGGGGAAGCTGAAAAATCTTATTCCAAGGGGAACGCGAGACCCATCAGAGTTTGGTTCAACTATTGGCGATTGTAGCTATTATTAGCGGCGCTAGTGTCGTTTGATAATGAAACCGGTACTTCCCACATATGTTAAATGATAACAAGTTTTGTGTTTTTTCAAAGTGTTTTTTCGGGGTCAACGTCCGTAACATACCGGGAAAAAGTAGTCAGTTGGCCTAAAATGACGAGAACAGACGAACATGGTTTCTGATACATTAATACTCAATCGTTAAGCAAGTTCCCAAGCCTTTCGGCGGTCGACTTGCTCCTAACACTGGTCTAATTGATAACTGACACCGTTGAACCCTCAATTTTTGGGAAGCAATGAAATTACAATGTTGTGTCTCGGTTATGACGGGAAGAGCAACCGAAGATACAGCAGTTTCCTCTGGATTCACTCTTGAGCTTTAGAGACATCCCACAAGCGCCTTATCATTTCTTTATTGGTACTCGCCAACTCACCGTTTCGTTTTAGTGCTCGGAGAACGGCACGGGTTTAGCAAATTGATCAAAAACGTTTTTCAATAGGTGTTTTCGAGTTTTTTTGCTCCAACAAATAGCCGACAGTGAAAGTTTCTGTACGGGTGTACTGCGCACCCGCATAACCGTCTTGATTTCTTGATTCGGTGATGCCAAAGGTCCAATATCGAGGCCTCCTCGTCACCGTCGGTTTATTTAGCCGTAGTTCACGGTAAAAAAGTGTCACTGACCAACAATTTTGATGCATGGAACTTCCTCATTGTAGAAAACCTCTGTAGTGGTTTGTTGTCAAACGACAACAACAAATCACATGGAGTACCGGACCCAATGTTTCTATGAAACGCCGCCTGAAATCGTATCCCTTAGCTACAATCGCCAATAGTACCTTGACGTTGCCTTGTAACTTTAGTGTTTGCGTTGCGTTGGCAACGCAATAAATTTGAATTTGAAATAACTTCGCTCATTTATCTTTCGCTAGCGGTAGCTTTTGCTCTCCCGAGGGCTTTGGTCATTAATTGTGGGGTAGCAGCGGCTTCCACCGCTGGGCTACTATATAAGCTCACCCCAATGGTGCCTCACGCTTTTCTGCTCTGGGCTCTTGACTTGTGCACACGTGCTACTTGCTTGTTTTTTCTCCTGCGTTATTGTCCTGTGACATCACATTTCAGTTTGGTTTTTTGGTCGAGGGTTTTAGGGATGGCCATGTAAATATGTTGCTATTAATTTAGAAATTATCCGGTTCCTATTCTAGGAAATAATCCCATTAAGCGATGGATGTTCCTAAAGTTAATTTCGTTTATGACCATTGTAATGAGTGGCTTTCACCGAAAGAATATTTTAATATTCTTGAGTCCGTCGAAATGAATAAAACCATCTCGGTTCCTCCAGTTCGACCTAAGCCGGGTGATATGTTTGTTTACTTTAATCCGGAGAAAAAAAGTGATTGGAAAGCAGATCAGTACAGGTGGCGTGATCGTGGCAGAAAGCCGATTCCATCACAATGTCCGATCCTCCATTGCCATTATTATAACACCTATAAAGGTTCTGGTTTTCAAAAAAGAGCCTTCTCGAAGTTTGGATGTTCCGATGGTTCGTCTTCTAGCTATATCGTCATTCACTATGTTGGATCTACCGATAAGATAATCCATGATAAACATGGAAATAGGAAGTTGACGTCTCGGAAACATGTAATGACTGCCAAGTCCGTTCTTCAAGAACAAAAGCAGAAATTTCTGTTTCCTCGTCAGCAGGTGTATAAAGAACTACAGTTGAAACCAACGGTACCACAACTCCAGCCAACCTTGTTGCCAAGAGATCGGAAGCAATTTTCGAACACGATCCAAAATGAGAGGGAGCGGCGTTTAGTTTCTTCAGATGATATGTACGCGTTATATATACTGAACGAGGAATTGAATGGCTTTGTTTCTTTGTTACAGTTTTGTCCTAATTTTGTCGTCATTTGTGTGAGCTCTGGTATGCTGAAATTGTACAGAGAGATGTGTGCTTTGGAAGGTTGTCCGCTGTTCTACGACACCACATTTAACCTAGGGGATTTCTATGTGTCTACTCTCGTTGTGTCCCACGTCGCATTCCTGAAAGCTCCTGTGATCCCTTTGGCATATGTCATTCATCATTATAAAAAGACTGATGTGCATCGATCGTTTTTTGCATACTTATCACAAATATGCCCTGATATAAAAAAAAAGGTAATAGTAACGGATCGAGAGGCATCAATTCGAAAGGCGATCGCCGACAGCTTACCGGATGCCATCAATTTATTCTGTTGGAATCACATCCAAAATGACGTTGAATACTGGGTAAAAAAGAGAAAAGGGTCCACTCAAGATGATGTTAAGATTTATAAGTCCCACATTTGGGACTTATTAGATTCAAATAGTGAAGATGACTTCCTTGAAAAGTGCACTGACATGGAACGCGAATGGAGTGAGGATTTCAAGAAGTATTTTAATGATCACCTGAAACAAGACCTGATTAAGAGCGGGAAATGGGTACTCCAAAAACTCAAAATGTATCAGCCGACCAGTGGAATTACAATAAATTCTTCTGAAAGCTTCAATGCTTTGTTAAAGCGCTTCTTGCAACGAACTGAGGTCAGACCTCAGATTTTAGTTCTTTCTCTATATAACCTTGATCTTTTCTACCAGAATGAGATACTGCGAGGTTATTGTGACCTAGGGAACTACTTCCTGAAGGAAGATCTGAGGGCGGACTTTTTGAAAAATATTGAAACTGTAGAGTTCCCCCAGTCACACTTACCACTGGACGAAATACCTTACGTGTTTGGAGCAGAGGTTCCCATTTTAAGCGTCAAAGAAGAAAAGGAACAGCCATTCACCCATTACGGAGTTGCAAAATCTTTAGTGATGATGGGCAAAGTTCACCTTATTCCTACACTTCAAAAATTTTTTATTTCAGGGATGGAAAATGAAAAACTAAAAAATATTGTCACTCTTTATCCAACAGAAGAGTGCACATGTAAGGCCAAAAAAGGTTGCCACCATATAAAAGCTGCTAGGTTATCTTTAGGTGATGAAAAACAAAACACACCTGCCGCCAGACTGTCTAAATTAATGGGGCGATCAAAAGGGTTTAAATCAGGGAGAAAGACAGTGCCCAAAAAAATTACGATCATCGAAGGGGCAGATGATTCGCTGTCCTCTAAAATCAACGAAGACGAAAGCGTCAGTCTATTGGTCCCCACAAAAAATCCTGCTTCCAAAATAGTAAAGAAAAGGTTCAAAAGACCCCTAGAAGAATCGACCAATGGTGACATGACGGTTCAATTCGATGCCCCGCAAGAATTCCCCTCGAATGTTATTTCGTCCACTCAAATTGAAACTTCCCCCCAACCAAAAGTTATGCAGCACAGAATAGGTGCAACTTTAATGTATCAGACTGATTTGTCGTGCTTGAAGCAAAATGCAAGCTGTTCCTTAGAGAAGTACGTAAGTGACACCGTGATAGAGTCTTATTTATGGATACTTGTCGATAAATACCAGAAGAATGAGCCCCATTTTAAAATATTTATTTGTGACAACACAATGACGCAGTACAATTGTATTGCTTCGTTACAGAATACAATGACAAATGTACATCGGTACAAAATTCTCGATTATGACGTCGTACTTTTCCCCATAATGAAGCGGCAACATTGCTCACTATTGGTAGCAATAAGTTGTCTTAAAATGTTTGTATACTTTGACAGTCTGGCTATTCCAATGGAAAAAACCACAATGGACAAAATTGTTACCGTTTACGAAAACTACTACAGGTGTCAAGGTTTAGAATTTAGACTCGAAGAATGGAGAGTTGTAGCTCCAGTGGACCTTCCACGGCAGAGAAATGATTACGACTGCGGTATTTACGTCATGAAGTACGCCGAACACATTCTCTTCAGTGAGGACGTTGAGTTTGACGATGTCTTCATGCCAATTCACAGAGAGCATATTCGCACCACCATCATTTCTTACATAAATAAGACCGAAGAAAAAATTCTACCAGAAGTGTACAATCCGTCGACAATTTGCAATTGCGTTACTGACTTGACGCAAAGAAAATATAGCAACTCGGGAATTACGCGAAAGTGTCCTGATGAAAAAGTCGATACACTCACTTACGTAAAAAAAATATTTCAGAAAGAGGAAGAAGACATTTATTTCCTTAAATGTGCCTCACATACATGTTTGGAGCGTGCAGGTAGCTGGGTTAAATGCACTAAATGTGACAAATTGTACCACACTACGTGTGCTAGAGTCGGGGAGAAGCAACGCATCAGTGGCAGATACAATTGCGCAACGTGCAAGAACACTATTACTAAACGATTGAAGCTAAGAAAAGTTCAATGAAATCGCGCTGGACTTACCTCCAAACTTAAAAATCGGAACAAAACAAAAACAAAACAAAAAGACAAAAAAAAAAAAAAAAAAAAAAAAGAAAGACAAAAAAAAAAAAAAAAAAAAAAAAAAAAAAAAAAAAAAGAACAAAAAAAAAAAAAAAACGCTGCAAATTTTACACATGGGTTTATCATTCATGAAATTAGCCGAATCCAAATTGAAATTACATGAAAATAAACAACCCACAACCCTAAGATCACGTGGCGGCAAAGAATCCTCGTCGTTTTTATTTATTTTCTATGACACATGTGAAAAGAAAAATTCCAATTTTTTAGTTTAGTTGATTTCAAGAGAAATAAAAAGTTATTTCGTTTAAACTTGTCTTCAACACGATCAAAGAGGTCGAAAGACCCTTTAATCACAAAGGCTTAGAAAATCCCCATTTTGGACCCGCTTTTGGCCCAAAACTTCAGGGAGTTAGTTGATCAAACTGATCAGATTTTAGGACAAACTACATCCCAACGGGGGTCTATGTACGAAAGAACGAGTTTTTTCACGCAATCCTAGGGCAAAAAACCAGATAGGCACGGATAGCGTAAGGCCTACGGCGGACACACATTACGGAAATCGAGTCAAGAACGTGTTGAGAAGAAGAAGGTGTTGAGTTTGGCGATCATGAAAAATTTGTAAAGCCTCATTCGGCAAGCCTTACTCCATTCTGCAAGTTACCTCACAGGGAGAAGTACTAGTACTTTTCGAGTAATTACATAATTCGCACTGGCATCTGTTGGCAAGTACTTGGAACATGTCAGGTGTTGAGTTTGGGGATCATGAAAAAATTTTAAAGGCTCATTCGGCAAGCTTTTCTTCATTCGGCAAGTTACCTCACGAGGAGAAGTACTAGTAATTTTCGAGTAATTACATAATTCGCACTGGCATCTGTTGGCAAGTACTCGGAACATGTCAGGTGTCGAGTTTGGGGATCATGAAAAAATTTTAAAGGCTCATTCGGCAAGCTTTTCTTCATTCGGCAAGTTACCTCACGGGGAGAAGTACTAGTACTTTTCGAGTAATTACATAATTCGCACTGGCATCTGTTGGCAAGTACTCGGAACATGTCAGGTGTTGAGTTTGGAGATCATGAAAAAATTTTAAAGGCTCATTCGGCAAGCTTTTCTTCATTCGGCAAGTTACCTCACGGTGAGAAGTACTAGTACTTTTCGAGTAATTACATAATTCGCACTGGCATCTTTTGGCAAGTACTTGGAACATGTCAGGTGTTGAGTTTGGGGATCATGAAAAAATTTTAAAGGCTCATTCGGCAAGCTTTTCTTCATTCGGCAAGTTACCTCACGGGGAGAAGTACTAGTACTTTTCGAGTAATTACATAATTCGCACTGGCATCTGTTGGCAAGTACTTGGAACATGTCAGGTGTTGAGTTTGGGGATCATGAAAAAATTTTAAAGTCTCATTCGGCAAGCTTTTCTTCATTCGGCAAGTTACCTCACGAGAAGAAGTACTAGTACTTTTCGAGTAATTACATAATTCGCACTGGCATCTGTTGGCAAGTACTTGGAACATGTCAGGTGTTGAGTTTGGGGGTCATGAAAAAATTTTAAAGGCTCATTCGGCAAGCTTTTCTTCATTCGGCAAGTTACCTCACGGTGAGAAGTACTAGTACTTTTCGAGTAATTACATAATTCGCACTGGCATCTGTTGGCAAGTACTCGGAACATGTCAGGTGTCGAGTTTGGGGATCATGAAAAAATTTTAAAGGCTCATTCGGCAAGCTTTTCTTCATTCGGCAAGTTACCTCACGGGGAGAAGTACTAGTACTTTTCGAGTAATTACATAATTCGCACTGGCATCTGTTGGCAAGTACTTGGAACATGTCAGGTGTTGAGTTTGGGGATCATGAAAAAATTTTAAAGGCTCATTCGGCAAGCTTTTCTTCATTCGGCAAGTTACCTCACGGGGAGAAGTACTAGTACTTTTCGAGTAATTACATAATTCGCACTGGCATCTGTTGGCAAGTACTTGGAACATGTCAGGTGTTGAGTTTGGGGATCATGAAAAAATTTGTAAAGCCTCATTCGGCAAGCCTTACTCCATTCTGCAAGTTACCTCACAGGGAGAAGTACTAGTACTTTTCGAGTAATTACATAATTCGCACTGGCATCTGTTGGCAAGTACTTGGAACATGTCAGGTGTTGAGTTTGGGGATCATGAAAATACTTTAAAGGCTCATTCGGCAAGCTTTTCTTCATTCGGCAAGTTACCTCTTGGGGAGAAGTACTAGTACTCTTCAAGTAATTACATAATTCGCACTGGCATCTGTTGGCAAGTACTTGAACATGTCAGGTATTGAGTTTGGGGATCATGAAAAAATTTTAAAGGCTCATTCGGCAAGCTTTTCTTCATTCGGCAAGTTACCTCTTGGGGAGAAGTACTAGTACTCTTCAAGTAACTACATAATTCGCACTGGCATCTGTTGGCAAGTACTTGAAACATGTCAGGTATTGAGTTTGGGGATCATGAAAAAATTTTAAAGGCTCATTCGGCAAGCTTTTCTTCATTCGGCAAGTTACCTCACGGTGAGAAGTACTAGTACTTTTCGAGTAATTACATAATTCGCACTGGCATCTGTTGGCAAGTACTCGGAACATGTCAGGTGTTGAGTTTGGGGATCATGAAAAAATTTTAAAGGCTCATTCGGCAAGCTTTTCTTCATTCGGCAAGTTACCTCACGGTGAGAAGTACTAGTACTTTTCGAGTAATTACATAATTCGCACTGGCATCTTTTGGCAAGTACTTGGAACATGTCAGGTGTTGAGTCTGGGGATCATGAAAAAATTTTAAAGGCTCATTCGGCAAGCTTTTCTTCATTCGGCAAGTTACCTCACGAGCAGAAGTACTAGTACTTTTCGAGTAATTACATAATTCGCACTGGCATCTGTTGGCAAGTACTTGGAACATGTCAGGTGTTGAGTTTGGGGATCATGAAAAAATTTTAAAGGCTCATTCGGCAAGCTTTTCTTCATTCGGCAAGTTACCTCACGGTGATAAGTACTAGTACTTTTCGAGTAATTACATAATTCGCACTGGCATCTGTTGGCAAGTACTCGGAACATGTCAGGTGATGAAAAGATTGAGGTGGTGAGCAGCTTCACCTACCTAGGGGTTACTTTTTCGTCATCAGTAAAATTCAAATTGAATGCAGTAGCTGCTACAAAAAAAGGAGAGCAAGCCACGAAATCGACTCTTGGTGTTATCAAGGGGGGTGGGATATGCACACCGGATTCATGGGCCAAACTGTTTAAGGCGGTCGTTTCTGCAACTGCTCTGTACTGTGCGGAAGTATGGGGATTGCGATATTCCGACGTTGTAGAGAGAGTGCAAGTGCGTTGGTTCAAAGCGGCCCTTCACTTACCACGCTGTACCCCAGACTATTACGTTCGCAAGGAATTTGGGTTGGTGCATTTGAAGATATCGGTAATTAAAAAAAGCGTTGGCATGGTGGAGCAAGTTGTTAGGGATGGATAAAGATCGCCTACCACGGCTGTGTTTCAATAGGCTGCAAGAATTGTCGTCTCTTAAGAATGACGTTGAGTATAACTGGGTAAGTCAAATTAAAAGTGTGGTTGGTGATCTTCATGGTTTAGAATTATGGAAAACGCAGGACTCACTGACTTTCAGTAAAGCCATCGGAGAAGTTATAAACCGGATGCAGGAAGAGACAGTTAATAGTGATATGGTTAAAGTGACTGAATCTCGGTTTAATGGATACTATGGGCTACTTCAAAGTAATACCTTGAAGAGTGCGGAGTACCTCAGCTTTTCAGTGTCCCCTCATGTGAAGCGGCTGTTGGGTCAGGTTAGGCTCGGCGGGGAAGCTAGATCTTTTGTAAGCACTCAAAATTGTAAAGCTCAATTTGATAGGTCGGAGCCCTGCCCGCTTTGCAATTGGGCGGAGCCGGATACCATTTTCCATCTAGTAGCTCAATGTCCAGTGTTTAAAGGGGAGAGAATGGCCTTACTCGGTGATGATATACTGTCCATGGAGCAGTTTCTGTTGGTTATGTGCGCGGACGTCTGCCAAAAGGTCAGGTTGTTATCGAGCTTTCTTACCAGGGCGCTAAGAATGCGTGCATTTATAATTAATGAAGGTTTCTTTTAATTTACGTATTTCTTTTGTGTTTTTATCTGACTTTAGATTACTTTATGTTTTTAGGTACGGTCACTGCAAATTAGAACTAGAAATGAATTGTAATTTTCAATAAGGTGTGTAACTGAACTTGTGATTTTTGACGAATTTATAATCTAAAAGTGTAAATAATGAAGGCCAACTCTTGCAATAGCAAATGCTTGTGCAAATAAATAATAAATAAATAAATAAATAACATGTCAGGTGTCGAGTTTGGGGATCATGAAAAAATTTTAAAGGCTCATTCGGCAAGCTTTTCTTCATTCGGCAAATTAGGACGACCCGGCTTAACATTACTTTTATTTTTATTTTTCATTTTTCATTTTTAAACCCACGGAACATGATGACGAAGACAGCTGACCTAATCTTAATGATGATGCTCGAAAACTGAAACAGTCAGAATGACAGAGAGGGGAGGACTCGCCAGAGGATTAGTAAAACAATAACAAAAATTGAGTAATGTGATATTATAGGTGAGGTTGATTTCAGCGTCGATTGTTGAGGTGATCTAGGAAAGGGGAAGAGTGGTCGCATAAAGAACGCGGAAAGATGAAAGATGAGCAGCAAGAGCGAGAAAGTGAGAAAAATAGCGAGATATAGAACTTTTAATGGCAACTAAGAAAAAATAAAATGTAAGAGATGATAATAGGTAGGGGTTAATAAAAAATTATAGATGAGAGGGGGAAACTTTCGGCCTCTCTCATGTTATGAATTGGACCGGGTAAAAATATCTCTTTACCCTTGGGGTTTTAAATTGATTTGGGGCTTGAGGAATAGCAGTATACGTGTTTGATGACTGGAATTTGATGGGTTGGGTCCAAGTTGATCGCAGATGTTGGATCTTGCAAGTTTTCGGGATTGATGCCTGGATCGAACGATTAGTACGTGTACGATTAGTGCGTGCGTAAATAGGTTTCTGAAAACTGGGAAGGGCAGAATTTTCGGAATATTTATTGGATAGGACAGTTTTCGAAGCGACATCGTGTATTTCGGGTGGGCAAGGTGACGAGGAAGTGTTAAAGGGGGGGTCTATGTTAGCGGTGGAGGGGTTAGGTTTGTTAGGGGCGGTGGGGGTAGGCTCATTAGGTGTTTTGGGGGGAGTTTCTTTAGGGGTTGTGATGGTGGGATCGTTAGGGGAGGTTGGGGTCGTTGGTTCGTTAGAGGTGGTAGGGGTCCTTAGTTCGTTTGGGGCGACGGGGCTAAGTTCGCTTTTGCTTGGCGGTGTTTCCTCTTCCTGGGGCGGTGTGAATAAAATGGGGAGATCCTTGATGTCGTCAAATCGATAGTTGTCTAACTCGTGGAGGGGGGTGGACCAAAGTAAATATTTCGGGGGCTTTTTATAGGAAATGGTGGGGGTTATGAGGGTGGGTTTGTTAGGGGCGGTTGGGGTCGTTGGTTCGTTAGAGGTGGCAGGGGTCCTTAGTTCGTTAGGGGCGACGGGGCTAAGTTCGCTTTCGCTTGGCGGTGTTTCCTCCTCCTGTGGCGGTCTGAATAAAATGGGGAGATCCTTGATGTCATCAAATCGATAGTTGTCTAACTCATTGAGGGGGGTGGACCAAAGTAAATATTTCGGGGGCTTCTTAAACGACATGGTGGAAGGAAATTTACATGAAAGCTAAAGGTCATTCGTGAAATTTTGTTTGAAGTATGAAAAGAAAAATGAATATAACGAAGCAGGTGGGGAAGGGAGGTGAAGATGTGACAAGAAAGGAAATGAAAATGAGAAGATGAAAGAGTAATGCGATACGTATTTGAAAAAGGTAGAAGCCGTCTACTATAGGTTTATCTAATATATTTATAAATGTATATATTGAGGGGAATACTTACAGTTTAGGCTGCGTGGTAAGTTCGAGTCAGATCGTTGCGCGTGGTAAATGGGTTTGGCTTTGGGAGCGCGTGAGAGATGGGTTCGGTGTGGGAGCTAAGAAGTCCCACGTAAGGCACCTGGTACCAATGTAACGGGTGGAAACCCCGTTGACGTGGGGGAGTTTTAGGGGAGAAATGGTTGTTTTTTGGGTCCAATAGGTATTTTTATTAGTTAAGTATTTTTAAACAGTATTCTCTCAACTCTTCTCACAATTATTTAGATTCTAAGGATGGCTGGAAGGGGACTCTCTATTAACAGGGGAGGGGGGCAACAGCTAGTTGGTGGTGTTGATGAAGGGAACGCCGGACAGGAACTCTTTTCCTTTTTCCTCGATGCCCTCCTCGTGCTTGGGGATATTGGTGGAAGGAAGGGGAAAATGCTTACTAGGCGTTCTCATGGTATTCCTCCGATTCGTTTCTCTTTTTATTCGGTTTTTCATTTGATTGATTTAAATACTCCTCTTGGCCTTGATGTACTCGTTACATAGTCGTCTGATACGTTATCCAGAACAAAAATGGTGGAGCCCGGGAAAACCTTTATCAAACATCGCCTCTACTCGTCTTTATAGTATCCTTAATGATAGTAGCGAGGTATCGAAGATCACATCGCAGTGAGGGTGCTTCACTATGAACAGTCCCATACAATTATTGATGTTTGTTCTTCATCGATGTTCATCGGGGCATCGCTCATCGAGGTACCGCAGTGAAGGTGATTCACTATGAACGCACCCTTAGAATTACTTAAAGAGGGAATACTCTCATTTCGGTCCTTTCTCCTTAACCTCGGGCTCGATATATAAAATCTGTAATATGTCCTTTTAATCGATCTCATGCATTCCCACTCCCAAATATAGCCGAAATTGGAAGCTCCAGTTTCCCTATTTCTGCAGAAGTAAAATTCTTGGGAATTACCCTAGACCGTAAATTAAACTGGTCTAGTCACATAAAACAACTTGTGACAAGAGCCGAAAAATATGTAAATATAATGCGTATGGTTTGCCACTGCCGTTGGGGAGCGGATCCTAAAATAATGTTAATTTTTTATAGAGAAACTGTACGCTTTATATTCGATTATGGCGCGGTTTTTTATGGCCAGGCATCACACACTCACCTACACAAGTTGAATTTAACCCAATATAAGTGTATTAGGCTATGCCTGGGTTTTTTGAAATCGACTCCCATAGACGTTATGCTTAGAGAGGCGGGAGAGTATCCATTGCAAATTAGGAGGGAAATTTTATCCGATAGAATGCTCTTAAAAATCAAAGGTCTATATCCAAACTTATTTAATCAAATTTTAAATCTAAACCAACTAGATTTAACGTCCAACTACTGGAAGAAAATAAAATCCCCTCTATTGACCTCAAGTTTCCGCAATATTAACATAATTTGTCAACAGGTCTTCTCGAATAATATACTACCAATTTTTAGTCTACCAGGGCCAATTTATTCCTCATTTTTGTCAGGTCTAAATATCAATAGTATATTGTGTACCTAGGCGGGAAAGTGTGTGTTTGCCGGGCCGAGACAAGTTGCCCAGCCGAGCCGTAGGCGAGGCTGGGCGAATCGTCGAGGACCGGCAAAACACTTTCCCGGCAAGGTGCACATACTATTTTCTTTCCGGAATGATAGGAAAACTCGATTTTGCTGCCTTTCGTAGGGAGGGGAAAGAGGGACTTTTCCGGGCTAGCCTGACAAAGTCGCAAGACAAAGTAGCGCCCCAAGCGGATTTTTGAAGAAAATGCATACTTTCCACGGCTAGCCCGAGAAAACTTTGCCGGGCTAGCCCGACAAAGACTTTGTCAGGCTAGCCCGGAAAAGTCCTTCTTTCCTCTCCGTATGGAGGAAGCAAAATTGAGTTTTCTCATCATGTAGGAAAGAAAATCAATTATCTTCAGAACTCCGAGCCAAACGGTTCCTTGGTCCAAACGACCGAAGAGAGAATTTCCCGTTTATACCCGGATTATTATAAAATATATACGGATGGTTCAGTCTCCCGTTCTGGCCTGGGCTATGCTATTTACGATTCAGAGCTGCAACTGGGAAAACAATTTATTTTACGTTCGACAACACCCATATTTACAGCTGAACTTGTCGCTATAGTAGAAGCACTGAGATACTTCAGTGAGTTAGACCAAAATAAATTATTAATATTATGTGACAATAAAGGGGTAGTTCAAAGCCTACAAAATATCGGAATTAATTCGAGAACCCATAATATCATCGTAGAAATTATCCGTTTTATAGCGAACATGGAACTGTCCAACAAATCCATTGCATTCATGTGGATCCCAGCCCATAAGAGCATCAACGGTAACGAACAAGCCGATCGCTTAGCGAAAACTTCTACGCTGAACCCCTCAGCGGAAGTTGCATCTGCTTGCCAGACATTTTCTTTTTTTTGATTTTTTTAACTATATAACTCCTCCTCATCCAGAGACTTGGAATCGATTGTACTCAACATCGTTCAAAGGAAGAGCTTACAAGCAAATGTTTCCCACCATTGACACTAAAACGTGGTTCGGTAACGAATTCATCTCCAAGGACTGCGTAAAGACAATATGTAGACTTAGAGCAAACCACGGCCTGAGCCAACAGTACCTGCATAGACTGGGAACAGTCCCAACAGGTAACTGCGAAGTATGTGGGACACAGGGCACCCTGGAACATACTATAATGGAGTGCAGCAGCTATCGTAACCAAAGGACCTTATTTCTTGACAATATTACTAACCTCATCACCTGTCCCTTTAACTACAGCACAATCTCTTCGTCTAATTCCATCCCGGTATAATTATAAGGCTTTATACAATTTCACTGTAGCCATCGACTTCAAAGTTTAAGCCATCTTATTAAAGCTTATTAAATAATTGTAACATATGGCTGTATGGTCCTCCACCAATGCCAGAAAAAAAAAAAAAAAAAAAAAATCCATGAATTAGCTCCTTTTCTACATTTCACCCGGAAAATTATTGCATTTTCTCACATCTATCCACAAATAATAGATTTTTCTCAATTTTAGCCGCGGATTTTTTTTTTTTTTTTTTTTTTTTGTTAAACGGGGAGGGAATCCCAGAAGAAACTATCTCCTACCAAACTCGACCTATGAGATCTATTGTGGTGTCCCCTCAGGTTGCCCTGCCAAGAAAGACGCTAGCTTTCAAGCGTTTCCGTAGCCGATGTTCCCGTATGTTTCCGTTCCGTTTCCGTTCCGGATGTTTCCGTAGCCAACCTGGAGATGTCTTCCGGTTGAAGCACATCATTTCCAAGATGGTGAAAGCGTAACCACCCCAGAGCCTCGCACTCACACAGTACGTGCTCTGCTGTTTCCACGGCCAAGTCGCAAAATCTGCAAATGTCCGTGTCAGACTTCTCCATTAGTCTGAGTGTATATCGAAGGGCACAATGTCCCGTTTGCAGTCCCACCAAGATCCTAAGGTCTCCTCGGCTCAGAGAGATCAGGCCCTTCTCCGATCGTCCCTTTGCAGTGACAAAGAGCTTGACCTGCCTGAGACCTGGTTGTCTAACCCAGTGTTCACGATGCCTCTCGTCCAACTCACTATTTCATCCCTAAAACTTTCCTAAACTGAAGATTTTACCCTAAGACTAGCGGTTCCCTGCAAGAAAGATTTTTTTTTTTTTTCCGTCAGTACTGGATATACTGGTCAAAACTGGGTAACCATAAAAATCCCTATTTTTTCATCTTTAAGTTTTTGGGTGTCCCTCTGGCCCTGTCTGAACCGCGGCCTAGGTCGATCCGCCTCTCTCCACCCTCACCACTGTTTACAGCGTGAGGGGGGGGGGGGTGTCTCCAGACAGCTTAAAGATGAGAAAATAGAGAATTAACGCATTTCTCAATCTTATTCACTAATTATCACAATGTTATCCGTGTATTGTATGCGCTTTGGCTCAATTTTAGCCGCTAAATAGCGATTTTTCATCACTTCATCCGTAGATTAACCATTAACCATTTTATCAGTCTTAGCAGTGACTTTGCGATTTTGTATCATTCATAGCTATGAAAATCGGTTTTCCTCAATTTTAGCCGCGAATCAGCGATTTTATTCGCGAAATGGTGTTTTATACATTTAGCTGTGAACGAGCGCTTTTCATTTGGGGGTTCCTCTATTTTTGCTGCAAATTAGCAACTTTTCCAGCCATGAATTAGCACCTTATCTCAATTTCAGCCGCGAAATGCCCGTTGGAACCGTGAATTGTTGTTTTTAAAATGGTTTTTTTTTTTTTTTTTTTTTCGTACGTCACTGAGCCCTCCAGCCCGCTGAGTGCGGTGGGCTGAGTTTCCCATGGGTACGACTGCGTTTTTTTTTTTTTTTTTTTTTTTTTAAACAAGAAATACCTTCCCCACATTTAAAATTTTCTCAATTGAAAAGAGAAAATGTTTAATTTTTAGTGTGTGTGTGAGGTGCGTGCAAACGCACCTCATACTGAAACTCACGGGGCCCCAACAAAAAACCTTCCCCGCTCTATAAACCAAGTGTAATATCGTCGCCAATTAAATCTTTGTTAATTGCACAGGTGTAAAATAAAAAAAAGTGATGAATGATTAAGTGAGAGGGGTGAAATATCTTTAATTAACTCGAGCCCGTTCTCACAAAGTCTTCTTTTCTATTTCACTTCGTCGAAGGAGAGTTGATTGTTGAGCCACTCGGGTGGGTGAGGGTAAGAGATGGACGGACTGCTCGCGGTGTATATACTTATTAACATCAAGCCAATTATATTTAACAAACTTTTTTTTTTTTTTTTAAGAATCTGAAAGAAAGATACAGGCAAACGTGAAAAATATCAACGTAAGCTCAGGCTGGGTTGGGCGTTGCACTTGGGAAGCGAATTGGAGCACGGCTAATTGTACCAAACCTTCGTTAGTTCAGTTTACTTAAGATGAAAGATATTTTTTTATTTTTTAGTTTGAAAAAACATTAGGGCCGCAGTATAGATAAGAAGTAAATGGGGGAGGGGGCTTTTCACTCCCCAGAATAACTCAAACGTCAACACCTCGGGGTAAAAACAAAACGTTCTCTTTTAAAAAATAATAATAATAATATTCGAGCTTTCCCCGGTGGAAGAAGGATTTTTGAAACACATGAAAGTGTTTGTTTGAAATTTACGAAGAAAATTGTTTGGAAGAAGAAAATTTAGTCAAATGGGTTATGGGGGCATCGCCTAGGAAGCTAGATGACGGGACAAAAAGTGCGAGCGAGGGTTGTTCAAAACTAAATTCCGCGTCATGTCTAGACAACGCTATTGATCAAACTCAAATCGCTTCGGTTCATCCCAAGAGTGTAAAAGATTCAACGGCGAGTTATTCGGTTAAAAAAGTAGACGAAGGCGACGCCATGGTAGAAAAGGAGAATCGAACAAAAGAATCTGATCATCGCTCAAAACGATACGCGTCGCTTCGAGTTAAAAAGGGTATGGACAGATGTGGAAGTCATAACTTTTTGTTTGTTTAAAAAGAGTGTAGAAGTACGAAAATAGACAGGTCAAGAGTTGAGGAACCGTTCAAATATGTATCCCACAAAGAAAGGCTTCTACAAAGTTTAGAGGAGGCTCCACCGACTCCGCCGCCCGTTGATTTTTTGAAATCGAAAGACCAAAAATTGAGGAGCTCGCGAGAAAGAACTCTAAAACGAGTGACGAACGAGGCTCAGACTAATTTAGCCGGAGTGACCAATGAGATCACCTTTATCGACGTGAAAAAAGTGGACGAAGTGATTCAAGCGGAAATTCCGCGGCGACCGCGCGTCAGCGTCAACACTCAAACTTCGTTCATTACCGTTGTCAAGTCAAGCGGTGATTATTGTGTCTCCTCCTCGAAATCCGCCAGTCTTTTGGGGAAACGTCACTCGGACGACCGCCTCTCCACTTCGGGTGACTCGTCGGACGGGGTCGAAAAACCCGCAGTGTGCGCCCTTCACGCTCAGGTGACAACAACGCGTCGCCGCTCAAAGTGCGTTGGCACCATCGCGTCGTTCAAAAAACCGACTTGTTGTTTTTTTTTTTTTTTTTTTTATTTTAGAAACGAAAAATGTGTCAAGTGTCACCGGTCCGTAGTACCTGACGATTACAGCACTCGAGCACGTCACTCGGGATCAACGTCAAGAACTGAGTTCTCCCTGTTGTCACCCGTGGACTCGATAGCTCTGAGTGAACTGTCAGGCCGAACGTCTCGTTCGACGCGATGGAAAAGACAGGAAAAATTTCGTGAGATGGAAGAATTGGGTCTTGGATTTGTGCGCAACGGAAAATGGGTATGGGGACACACACGTGCTTATACGGGTGACTCGCCTTTTCGAGTTGCTATCAATGGAAAAATCAAAAGACAATTTCAGGTGCCGACTGATATAATTTCAAGAACGATTTGGACTAAAATTGAAAAGTGTACGGCGAATTGTCAGGCGTCGTGGGGTCACAACAGTCAATCATTCAAGCGCGGATCGAAAAGAAAGGACTGATGCGAAACAGAATCAAAAGAAATCGCACTTTGTTAAAGAGGGGGGCGGGGGGTGTAAAAATTAAGTTCTTTAAACTTATAAATTATAATACTTCGGAAACGATTATAGATAAATCACCTTGGAACACTAAGGCGGCTTTGTAACTGCTAAAGCAACACGCCAGGAGCGTAGCCAGCCCTTGATGGTCTAGGGGTGGGCCCAAGTCCTATGCGAGGAGTCGGACTTTTCCATTTATATTCCCTGAAAGACGTTTTGTCTTTTCTGTTGAAGATTTTACTCTGAAACAGAAAATTAGAATTCCAAAACAGACGATTTCACGCAAAAAGCTGAAGTATTACCCCAAAACTGGAGTTTTCATTGCACAACTGGCGATTTTTTATATGTCGCCGAAAAACACCGGATCAGTGTGCAAGCCCGACGCACGACTCCCAAAAATTATCGTTCCAAGTTGGTCCGGGGAAATAAATTCGTTTTCCAACTTCATGGCGCTTTACAATGGAATCGTACATAAAGGCCCGTACACAAAGGTTACCAAAATGACATATCTGCGCTCTCTCCTCGCTGATTAAAACGCTAAAATTGTCCGATGCAAATTATGATGTAGCCTATCGGCTAATACAAAATCGTTACGGGTCAACGAGAGCGTTAGCTACGCACTATATTAATAAAATTCTAGAGTTTCAACAAGTAAAATACGATTCCCCTCAGGAATTACAAACATTCCTCGATGTCTTCCAAACAAGTTACTTAGCTTTCAATAATCTAGAAATTAACGATCACAGTGATTTTATACTGTTCCAATTGGCTTCCAGGGCTTTACCTACACATTTCCGACTCCTTTTTGAAAGGTCAACAGGAGACTCGGAAAGCATTCCGACATTTTCACAGCTTATTAAGTTTGTATAGAGAGTTACTGTAAAATGAAGGAATTTTCCGCACATAGGAACGAAGGAATTCTCCCCCTCGTTTGGATCACCCACAAACAAACGTATACAACAACGCCCTTCGTTTCCCAGTCAAAATCAGCGTCAACGTCACTACTCACCTCTCCTTCAAAAAATAACATGAACGGACAAACGTCTCTCCCAAAATTAATTTGCGACTTGTGCTCCTCACAACCAAAGTCATATGGAAAACCAAGTTATTTGACTCGAAAAAAAAAGTGAATTTTTTTGTGGGTTGGGAAATTTGCTCCCGTTGATATAATAAAAAGGCTAAAACCCGCCAAATTCAAAAAAATATATTTTCGAAGAGGAGGGGAATGTTCAAGCAATAATGTTGATAAAAATAATCAGTAAAGGAGAGGAAATAAACTATAAGTTCGCTGGGCTCTAATAATGAGGAAGTTTCACGTTTTCCAAAAATATTTTTTTTCGATTAGGCACATCAATCCTTCCACGTAAATAAATAAATAAAAATTTTAAACCCTTCAGAAACATTTTTTATTTCTCAACAAAAGTTGGCATATTTGAAATCCCGCCAAAACGAACATTTTCCGCAACGTAATCGTCGTTGTATTCTCTGTCCTTTTCATGCCTCTAAATAGCTCATCTGTTTATCCTCCACTATTGTATTATTGGAGAGCTCTAGTAGAAAATAAGGCAAAGAAACACAACAAACCGCTCTTCGACAGCTACATTACAGGTGACTTTTTTTCGGAAAGCGCCTATGACGCAAACGTGCTAGCTGGCGTGTTTGAAATGACCTAAAACTTCAAAAATCGCGTATTTATTAACTGTTGGATTATTTTACGAACGAATCACGATTTATGCTCTATTTTAGCATAAATAAACCTTAAAAAATAAATTTATAAATAAGTTCTGACCCATGAAACTTCCTCATTATTTATTCAGTTTCAAGAAGTCCGGTTTTTGTAGGGATGCTGATAAAAAATGTCCCCCCTCCTTATTGCTGCTGACCCGTCTCTACCCAGAAAAAATTTTGTGGCTCGGTGTCATGTCGGTGCAAGCTAATGTACTATTCAACATTTACATACACCCAATAGGGAAAAATCAGTTGCGTCTTTCGCTTCCAATGTAGTCCTTTCATTCGAAATTGATTCGGGCTCCTCGGCTCTGAAGGAGCCGGACGTACATAAAATGCAAGTGCAAACTTGCCAAGGCCACCGTAAAACAAACAAAACTTGTGAATAAGGGACCAATACGTTCAGGAATGATGAGGTTGGGCATGAAAGAGATGGACAGAAGTTGTTAAAATCGTAAGTTTTCAGATTTTGCCACATGGAGTTTCATTACTATTATACGACGACCGTAATTTCCACATATGCGGGGAGAACAAACTCCTTGGGAGGCCAATCAGCCAAGCTCCTCATGGTGTCTCCTGTATAACGCGGGTAGGCTTCCTTTCACTTATTGTAGTAAGCTATGGGATGGAGGGAATACGTATAGGAACATTTGCTCCCGTTGGGATAAAAGAAGGGCTAAAACCCGCCAAATACAAAAAAAAAAAAATTTCAGATAAGAGGCGAATAATAATAAATATGATTTTCTGGGCTATAATAATTAGCTATTTAATTTAAAAAAGGCCCGGTTTTTGCCGGAATGCAGAAAAAGGATGCCGGACGTCGAAAACGATAACGAGAGAGTTCAACAGTTGATAAAGTTGAACATTTTCATTTGCACTGCTCTCGATGTGCGGTAGGTGTACTATTTTTCAACAGACTTGAAGAGGTTCTTGAACCATCTAATGTAGGCGCTATCATAAAATTTATACGCAATCATAGATCCCAAAAGCCCTGAAAAACAAGCACAAAGAATCATGCCATAGATATTCTGAATGAAAGCAGAACTTATCTGATGTTAAGAGAAGAACGCCTTCGAAGAACTACGTATCTACTGCGTGGGAATCAGGCAGAAGAAAACTTTAAAACAGGATACATGTGCTAGATGGAACTCAAGGAAACAATACAAAACGAGACCTATACGTCACTCAAGCTACTATACATGCATGAATATGTACGGCTAATTAACGGCCTCGTAGTCGATGCCAGGCCCAAAAATAATAATTAATAATAATTATTATTATTATAATGATAATAACAACCAAAACATTTAAATCTATTGATATGATGGAATAGTTCAAAAGATCGGGTTGATTCAGTCAAGCGTCCGATAGCCGAGACTTCAGGCTCAGAGCATATGGCAGATCTTCGAATAGGTTCACAACGATATCACATTGACTGAACAATCATTATTAAGCCAAGCGATTTTGTCTCATGAAATAAAACTGTCAGCTCGCATCGTGGTTCTTGATTTTTGCAGCCTTGAATGCACGTCTGTGGTCGCGCCTCGCTACTCTGAAAGTGACTCTTCCTACGCAATGGCCTAGCAGCATTTATCAATAGAGAGACAAGCATTTATACGAAGATCGCGTCTCACAATTGCTAGCTATTGAAGAAGAAAAAAAAAGAAGAGAGAAAAAATAATAAAAATTAAAAGTTATGAAATATGATATTTTGGTACCTGAAGATTATATATACAGGGTGTTTCAGGAGGAATGTGCAATAATTTGCCATGTTGTAGTACGCACCTGGACGCACCAAAAATACCATTGAACATATATGGTCGAAAGTGATTACCTGACGAGATATCGGCATTTTCCTGTTATTCACGCTCTTCGTGACTTTTTTACACAAAGAGCGGGTTCACAGCTTGCAATCCAAATTTAGACAAAAACTAATGACTGATTCGGAAAGAGCAGAAAATTTCCTTCTCGAATCTGTCATTAGAATGGGTTTTCGGAGTTAATTTGAACATGTAATCTGCATGCAAACACAGGAAAAATGAAATGCCAAAAATAGCAGGTGAATTTCAAGGTGGCGTACGTCAGCTGTTTTATGGTCTCATGAGTGGCAAAATTGATGAAAACTTCTCCATTCGATGGCCTTTCGAATGGTGTATTACAAACCGTATTTACGTGAACCATGAGGGCAGCAGGCACGCTGGAAACAGAAAAAACGTAGGAAAATGGTCGTATTGGAGCGCAAATCACTTGGGATTATGTCCTTAGCAGACCCTCTAATTTTCGAAATACGATTCAGTCTATGGGAGTAACTTCATTTCAACGGCGGTATGGCCTCTCGGCGTGCTCTACTAAGAAGGACAGAGTGCTCACCCCCCCCCCCTTCTAATGAATCAATAATTTTTGATACATACCTATAGCCACGCAGGTAGTAGTAATCTGGGACCCATGTGGTTTTCCCGCTCCCTTCCATCGCCATCATAACCCCCTCTCATGATGGCTAGAATTATTTTTCATGTCCACAGGAGGTATGAAATGCTTAAAAAGTCGACCACGCTTCTTATGTGACGGGTCTCTGGGCTCTTTTCATTAAAGAACGGGAGACTTGGCGTGATTCTCAAGGGAAGTGTAAAAATTAGTGTCAACGCCGAGTGTACAAGGAATCTACCACCACCTCCGGGCTTGACGGCCGGCGGTGACAAGTGGTTGAAGTAACAATAATTATGGATCCATCCGTAAGGGGGGGGGGGCTGAGAAACTATCCTTCACATTTGAATTCATGTCTCACCGCCCCTAGATGAAGTTAGCATACCACCATATCCCATAGCCGTCTTATTTTGCAAATTACAGGGGTCCGCTAAGGACATAATCCCAAGTGATTATCGCTCCAATACGACCATTTTCCTACGTTTTTTCTGTTTCCAGCGTGCCTGCTGCCCTCATGGTTCACGTAAATACGGTTTGTAATACACCATTCGAAAGGCCATCGAATGGAGAAGTTTTCATCAATTTTGCCACTCATGAGACCATAAAACAGCTGACGTACGCCACCTTGAAATTCACCTGCTATTTTTGGCATTTCATTTTTCCTGTTTGCATGCAGATTACTGAATTATTGGAGCATGACAAGGTTCCAATTAACGTTGACTACGTAAGACAAACTCAATACTTTATTTATAATCACACTTAGTCAATTATTCAACCCATCCATCATAATCACACACCCCAAAAACCTCCCCTCCAACGAAACCTCCCTGGCGCGTCTTCACGCCCTCCCCTTAAAAAAAATTGATAATCACAATGACGAATAATAAATTCAGTTGAACCAAACAAAAATAGAAGATGAAAATACTAGAGATAATAGAACGAACTACAACAACTGATGGAGGATGCAGAGCGGGAAAGACCGAGGCACATCACTCTGGATGGAATTCGTCAAAAAGCTTATATGTAAAACAAAAAATAATAATAATAATCATAGACGAAGGTCATAGTCACAAAATCGAGAGGGAAGTGTGATTTTACGAGTGGACGATCGGGATGGAAGGGGAAGAGTCGAGGATCGGACAGCAGGAGAATCAGGTGATGAATCCGAAAAAGTTACAAGCTGAGGAGTTGAGGTTGTTGGAGCAGAGCTTCCATCGTTGCACAAGCGGATTTGAGTTTGATGAACTCTATGTTCCCGGCCTAGGTCAGACGTCACCAACCGGATTGCGGGCGAAAGGACCTCTGATACGAAACCCTTGAACCACTGCGGATGTTTTTCGTGCGGTCGCGGCATAAACCAGACTTTTGTGCCGACAGCGAAAGGAGCGTCTTTTTCTGTTTTGTGGTCTAGCGGCGGAACCGGAGCGATAGAAAGATGTGTCCTCGGAGGAAAATTGAAAATGAGTGACATTGGAGAAGATGACACCGAGGTAGGCACGGCATGCTGGACAGACATGAAGTGTAACGATCTATCGAGCCAAGAAGATCCAGGCATATCACGGGCGGCTTTCCGGAGTCCTTGTTTGGCTCTATGAACTGCTGCTTCTGCCCTCCCATTACTTTGAGGGTTGTATGGTGCTGTTAATTCGTGCCGGATATTCCGTGACGCCAAATACGACTTGAACTCCTCTGAATTGAAAGGAGGCCCGTTGTCAGTCACAATGGTATGGATTAATCCAAATGTTGACATGAAACGCTTTAGGAACGTAATAACTTTAGATGCTACCGTTGAAGCCATCTCTTCGATTTGGATCCAATGAGAAAATGCGTCAACGGCCAGTAAAAACGTTTGGCCCTCGAGTTCAAAGAAATCCATGTGCATTCTTTCCCAAGGAAAGGACGGTTCAGGGCGAGGTATTCTGTTAGGAGCGTCAGGTTTCCGCGAGGCGTGGACGTTACACAGATCGCACGTCGAAGACAGTTGCACCAGATCAGCGTCAAGATTCGGCCACCAAACTAACGATTTGGACGCTTCCCTCATTCGGGAGAGGCCCACATGACCTTCATGCAGGGTTTGAAGTACGTGTGCCCGGAGCTTTTGTGGGACCACCACCCGTCTATTCATTTCAAAGACGCCATCTTCGCATTCTAATTGATCTCGTACTGTGAATTATCTTGATAGTTCCTTGTCTGCCGGTTGTGAACCCCACGAGGTGGGAAACAATGATATAACCTTTTTCAAAAGTTCATCACTTTGAGTTGCACTTTTGATGATGTCATGGCTCAAGAGGGGTGACGCATCGTGAACGAAGGCGACATGGATAACTTTGCTATCCTGCTTGCGTGTGGTATGGCATTTCCGGGTTTATATTGCAACGTATAGTTGTACGCAGAAAGAATTTCCGCCCACCTAATTAACCGAGAGGCCGCTATAACAGGAATGCCTTTATCGGGAGATAAAATAGTTTTCAAAGGTTGATGATCGCATTAAATAATGAAGGGTCGGCCAAACAGATATCGGTGGAACTTCTGAAGACCAAAAATGATGGCAAGGGCCTCTTTATGAAGTTGAGAGTACCGGCGTTGAGCGGGGTTCAGGGTCGCAGACTCAAAAGCCAGAGGTCGAACGACACCAATTTTACGTTGGCTTAAAACGGCGCCGACACCATATGCCGAGGAATCAGTTGTTAAAATGAGTTCGGCTGAAGGGTCGTAGATGACAAGAGATGTGGCCTGAGCTAACAAGTTTTTGCATTTTTCAAAAATAAGTTGGCAAGATTGAGACCAGTTCCATTGAACGTTTTTTCGTAATAGTTCATGGAGCGGCTCCAAGGCCGAAGATAGATTTCCGATAAAAGAACGGTAGAAGTTCATCATACCCAAAAAAGATTTGAGCTCGGACTGATTTCGCGGAGAGGGCATTTGCATGATGGATAAAACTTTCTCTGGGTCCGGAGATTTGCCAGTTTCCGACAATACTATGCCAAGAAATCGAACCGTGCTAGTGAACCATGATGACTTCGAGACGTTAATTTTTATGTTGTAATGATCCAAACGGCGGAGCACTTCGAGAACATTCGCTGAACATTCCGAGTACGACTTCCCCCCCACGAGGATATCATCAAGGTACGCGCGGCAAAAAGGGATACCCGACAAAACACGGTCCATGATCGCTTGAAAAATAGCTGGAGCTGAGCTTAATCCGAAGGCTAGACGGGAAAATCGAAAAAGCCCGACATGGGTGTTCACCGTGAGAAGATGTTGACTAGAGGGGTGTACCTCCAGCTGCAAATATGCTGACGTAAGGTCGATCTTGCAGAAAATTTTACAATCAGTGAAATCATTAAATAAGTCGTCCGGCAGGGGTGGGGGATAAATGTCGGTTCGAATATTAGGATTTACCGAGCGTTTGAAATCGGCGCAAACACGAATGCCCCCGTCCTTTTTTTTTTACGATAACCAAGGGGCTCGCCCACTCTGAATGGGATACAGGGTAAAGCACACCATCTTTTTGAAGTTTCTGAAGGGCTACTTCAACATCGGCACGAAGCGCAAGAGGAACCATCCGAGCTTTTTGAAAAACCGGAATAGCATCTGTTTTCAAATTGATGTGAGCCGAAAAGAATTTAATTGGCTTATCATTGTCAACTATGCCAAAGGCACGAGGGAAGTGTGACGTGAATGACTCAAGGGGGCTTTCCGGTACAGTTGTCAAGCCCGTTTTATTTTCGATTGTCGGAAAGGCTGCCACTTGAAGGCCAGAGCGTGGAGACGGTTGACAGGAAGTGCCTAGCATGATCCTCCAATCGGGAACAAATTTATCTAACAAATCACGTCCCAAAATTGCCATCGGGTAGAGTCTCTTGACGATAATTATGGTCGCGTCAACAACAGTGGAGTGTTGCTATTGGACGGTTGTTAACAACTTCCCGAGCACGTGGATGGGTAAGCCATTAGCGGCGGATATGTTTCCAGAAAAGGGGATGAGCTTCGAAAACTGAAAATTTTCTGGAAGCAACGACGAATCTAGTAGCGAAATACTAGCGCCCGTATCAACGATGAATTGCAAGGGCACAGTAAAGTACGGGCAGCGGATTGGAACAACAAGTGGGTTGTTTAATGGGCACGGTTCATAGGGTCGAACTACAGGGATCACATATGAAAAGGTCGAACTGTTAGGCATGCGGCTTACCGTGACGTTTGCAGCCGCTGTGGTGATCATTTGGGTGTCGTTCCCAGGAAGACCCGGTTCATGTTCAATCCGCGCAATTATCGGAGATGTCAGAGTTGGCTCGACAGACCTCAGCCAAGTGTCCAGTTTTCCCACACCTCTTACAATTTAAGGTCTTCGCTTTGCACTGGGAAGGGGTGTGGTCAGCAAAACAATTCTTGCAGCGCTTGTAGCCACGGGGCCTTGTGCTGCGTGAAAAAACTTGCTTGGAGCGATCATAAGTGAATTTGTGTTCGCCTTGAGCATGAACAGGAGCGATCGGCGACATGGGAACCAAGGAAGAATTTTCTTTAATTGCCTGCGCTTCGACAGCAGCTTTCACCATGTCGTTGAATGAAGTATTGATCGGGAGCTTGAGCAGCGCTTCAATAATATGAGGTTGAGAAAACGAAGTTAAGAACTTGAGTTGTCGAGTGGCCTCATCCCCAGACAATTTGCCCCACTGACCTTTTGTAACAATACTAGTTACCTGATCAGCGTATTCCTGGATATCTTGTCCCGGAGAATATTGTAGAGTTGTCAACTTCAGGCGGCTGCGGATAACATCACTCGAATCCAACTTCTTGACGACTGCTTCGATGTCCTCCCAAGTCACGTCGTCAATTTCTTTCGGAAGCATCGCTTGGTGGAAGCGAGCGTACTCATCGTTCGCAAGACCAACGAGAAACTCATAGCATTTTCGACAATTATTGGTCAGTTTTCGAATTTCGAAAGCGATAGTGGCACGCTTAAAGTATGCAGGAATCGTTTCGCATGGAATCTTCACAAGCTTCTCGGAAGAACACATATTATTTTATGAGAATACTAGGCCCGGAGCACTTTGAAAAAGAAATGTTTAATCCTCGTCGCCACTGAATTATTGGAGCATGACATGGTTCCAATTAACGTTGACTACGTAAGACAAACTCAATACTTTATTTATAATCACATGTTCAAATTAACTCCGAAAACCCATTCTAATGACAGATTCGAGAAGGAAATTTTCTGCTCTTTCCGAATCAGTCATTAGTTTTTGTCTAAACTTGGATTGCGAGCTGTGAACCCGCTCTTTGTGTAAAAAAGTTACGAAGAGCGTGAAAAACAGGAAAATGCCGATATCTCGTCAGGTAACCACTTTCGACCATATGTTCATATGGTATTTTTGGTGCGTCCAGGTGCGTACTACAACATGGCAAAGTATTGCACATTCCTCCTGAAACACCCTGTGTATAAATATATCTTTATGGCCGTTTTCTTGTTATCACGATAACTCTCGCAGAAGTTAATTTAGCGGAACGCGCTTTGGCACAAAAATCACTAGTCATAAGACCCCGGTCGGTATTGCATTTGGGCCAAATCGTTCAAGGTGGAGGGGGGGAAATAGGGGTTGAAATGGTAAAAAAAATCACTAAAAATTACCAGTTGATTCTAGAAGCATCATATTCGGTAAGTATACTCCATGTTAGACTAGCCTTTGATTCTCATTTTAATTTTTTGAAAAAGTCGAGGGGGAGGGGATGATGCCCCCGGGGTGGAAGTAAGTGTGTGGTCTTGTTAGCACGATAACTCTCGTAGAAATTAATTTAGCGGAACGCGCTTTATCTAAAAAAATCAGTAGTCATAAGACACCGGTCGGTATTGCATTTGGGCCAAGGTGGTGGGGGGAAAAATACGGCTTGAAATGATCAAAAAATCACTACAAGTCACCAGTTGATTCTAGAAGCATCATATACATCATGAATTCGAGTTTGTTGAAATGTGCCAACTGTGGTGAAAAGCACAGTGCATTCGACAAAGCCTGCCCGTTTTACACGGCACACGCAGAACGAAAACAGAAAAGACTGAGCCCCGGCAACCCTGTCAGGAGCCCTCCTACGTTCAATAAGAGGCACTTTCCGTCCCACCCATCTCGAACTGCATCAGCACCACCACAGCCACATCTTCGATCTGCATGGACCCCAGGTACTTCGGACTCACACGGGAATGGTTTTACTTGACGTCCAAATAGCATTCGATACAGTTTGGCATTATGGCTTGCTATATAAATTAATAAAACTTAACTTCCCTGTTTATCTCATCAAAATTATTGCAGCTTACCTCAGGGACAGGAAATTCTTTGTGACTGTAAACACAGCCAACTCATCGTTGCACATTTGCTGCGCTGGAGTTCCCCAAGGATCTATTCTTGCACCACTCTTGTTCATTTTATTTATTAACGACATTCCCACATCACCACACGTAAATATAGCGCTTTTCGCGAATGATACTGCAGTTTACACGTCTTCCTGGAGAGTAGACACTATATAGTTCGTAGGTTGAACGATATTCTTTCAAAAATTATTAAATTCTTCTTTCACTGGAAAATTTCTCTAAATTGTACTAAAACAGAAGCTATTATTTATTCAAAACGCAGGCCATTATTAAATCGTAGCATAGTTCTAGAAAATCAACAAATACCGTTCTCTTCATCTGTAAAATACTTGGGCCTCAAACTAGATTCAAAACTAAATTTTACAAGCCACATCTATGATTTGGTAGATAGGAGTAAACTCTCGGTTAGACTCCTTTTTCCCTTAATGCGGCGCGAATCAGGTATGTCCCAAAGGAATAAATTGTTAATCTACAAAACATGTATCCGTCCATTCTTAACGTACTCTTGCTCAGCATGGAGTTACACGTCCGACTCGAACTACAAACAACTCCAGATTATTCAAAATAAATGTTTACGTGTATGCAGCACAAAATCCACGAAAATCTCCACCCTTCATGAAAATTGTGACATGCCGTTTATCAAGCCTTACATCCAACAGTTATCCTCCAATATGTTGAAAAAATTTCATAGTTCAATAAATCCCTTCGTCGCTAAAATAGCTCGCTATGACTCAATAGCTCGTGCCAAACACAGAAGACTGAGACACAATATATCAGAACTATCATGACCCTCAGGTAATAACAACAGAAGTTCCCTCGTTTCAACTTAAGAACCCTTTTTCAATAGTTTTTGTATAAAGCAGGAGGTTTTTTTTAAAAAAATTTTCCCCTCCCTTCACCTTGAATTCAAAATTTAATTAATCTTAGCTTATAAATATCATAGCGAAACAATATAGTTAATAGGTACTGAATGTTTCTGTGTATTCTGATGTATTTCATCTGTCAACAATACCTGCACAATAAAATTTCTACCTACCTACCTCATATACAGTACGTATACTCCATGTTAAAGTAGCCTTTGATTCCAATTTTAATTTTTTGAAAAATTCGAGGGGGAGAGGGTGATATCCCCATGATGGAAGTAAGTGTGAGGCCTTGTTAGCACGATAACTCTCGTAGAAATTAATTTAGCGGAACGCGCTTTGGCACAAAAATCAGTAGTCATAAGGCCCCGGTCGGTATTGCATTTGGGCCAAATCGGTCAAGGTGGAGGGGGGAAAATAGGGGTTGAAATAGTAAAAAAATCACTACAAATCACCAGTTGATTCCAGAAGCATTATATTCGGTATGATGATTCCATTTTGAAATAGCCTTTGATTCCCATTAAGTTCAGCTTAAACAAACCCGGCAGCAAACAGTACGAGGGAGGGTCAAACATTAACGAAACAAATCATGGTCTCAACATTACTACTTCTGGGACGGCTTAGGGTATCCGTATACAAAATGAAATGCACTCTTTCCGACCGCCAGCTGCGGAGCGATTTTTTTTTGTCTTTTGGAGCACTTCTATTACAAGCCTCATCCACATGATCAAACTTTCCTTCAAATTAATTGTGCAAACGGGTTTGAACCAGCATGCTTGTGCTTTATTATATGCTGGGGCAAACTCGTTTGTACAAGTAAGTTTGAGCTTGTGGTCAGGGTTTTATGGAAGATATTAGTAGTAATGCAAATTAGTTTCACGGAGAACGTCCTTGCAACGTTTCATTAAATGAATTAAGGCGACGTTTCCAGAGCAATATTTTAAAACGAATCAGTTTCGTTTCAAATATACCTAACTGTCAACGTAGCAATGAAAGGTTTTGAAAACGTTAATGTTACGGTGCATTAGCAACTGCAACCAAACTGAAACTTATAATCGTTACAAAAACGTATTTGTAACAAATATTGCTATATGGGCGAGTTTCTTTGTTCTCCCTCTGACAAACTTTCAGGACCAACCAGTCCGTGTCTTTTTCCACGCCAACAGAAGCAAGCCCGTCTTTCTTTTGGGCAAAATTGAGGGGGGGGGGCGCTAATCCACGACTGAAATTGGGAAAAACGTTACACGCAGCCAAAATTGATAAAAACACTGATTTGCGGGAATAAAGTTGACAAAAAGCACTCATTCAATTAATAAATTATGAAATTCGTGGCTTAAACTGGGGAGTGGAAATAGCGGTTTCTTATAATTTCTTAAAATCCACCGTTTTTACTGTCTGTGTGCTGGGGGCGTTTCTCGCAAAACACAAAAATACGCCCCCAGCACACGGACAGATAAAAATGTCAAAAATAAATACATAAAAATCCGCCTTATTAACGGTAGTACAACACGAGAAACTTTCATTTTGCGAACAACATTGACTACCGTCCCCCTCCCTCCCTCCATTCTATAGGAAGACAGGAACTCTTTATTCGGACCGGAAAAAGTCAATCTGGATTCGCCACGACTGTTTGAAGAACTGCTCGCAGCGCGGCCTCTGTCGTGGTTCTCTTTAAGTCTTAAACTCCTTACCTTTCTAAAGTTGGGTACAATTTGCTTTCACGAATTTGCAGAATCCGATATTTTCACCTGCGGAGAAAAAGTAAGAGATTGCCACACACACACAAAAAAAGTTAATAAAAATGGCACAGGATATCCATGAGTTCTGGTTTGGATCTCGTCAACCGGTCTCTGTCACAAATTAACGTTATGTTCTCAATTGGAATCGAAATCGGAATTCATTTCTTTTTTTTTCTTCTTCATCTTATCTTTTTCGCCTTTTTCCTCCTCTCCCGGCTCACAGTTATTTATTTATTCTAAACAGGAAAAAGCGTAAAAATCCCTCACCGATTCAACGGGACAGGAGTTCGTTATAGAAAACGCTTAAAATTTCTACCTGGTATACCCTTCTCCCCCCCCCCACTTAATCAGAGAAGTCTGACCCTGATATTGACAATACCATTGAATGAAAAACGAATCCACGCACTGTTGAGCACACAGTGCGGATAACAATTATGATAGTGATGACGGTTGATGATGCGGTGGGGGGGAGGGGTAGTCATTCGGAAACCCCCGCTTCGTTGGCTCCTAGACGAGAAGTATAAGCACGCGACCATTTTTCCATTTTTTTTCCCCCTTGCTTTCCACGCATTACGATAAAAATTAATGGTATTTTTTTTTCTTTTATAGCGGGCTTCTATTATTAGACCGTCCGAATTATTCCACATTTAGTTTTTTTTTTAAAAACAGTAATTTTATATTCGATGATTATGTTCTTTGGAGTCTTTTAAAATTCACGAGTTCATCAAAGTGGAAAAATTAACCGTAAGTGTATTCACCCGACTGCGCTTTTGGATTGGGCGCATTCCGATGTGCCACCCAACCGCCCTCTTCTTCAGCCCATTCCAAGAGATTATTACTTTAAATATGGTAAATGAATGAACTCGACGGGACGTCTCCCAATTAAACGAGAAATAAAATATGTTGGCGTGTGAAAGTACAAAAAAAAAAAAAAAAAAAAAAAAAAAAAACGTGGCTAGCATTCTGAGTAGATGAAGTTATTTTCGGATGGTCGGAATTTTACGTAAATTCCGAACAACGCTGGTTTTCTGCGTATATGTAGTTGAGGGAGAGGGACGAAGATGTCTAGTGAAATTTCTAAGAAATCAGCGTGTTGACTTTTTTACCTGGAAAGATACGGCTTACAGCTGCCCAGCACTTATTTTTTTTAATTTTTTAAGTAATTTATTCCTCCAATATAGTCTGATTCGCGGTAAACCGTTTATTACTGCAAAGTATTTCACAGGTTCTTTCTTTCTTCAGGAAACGCCCCGAAAAAAACAGTTTATTTCTTATCGGGCTTTAAATTCAGAGTTTCCTGGCAAAAAATTATATGTGTACTACGAAGCCCCGCGGTTGAGCGTTTTCACTCCGGTTAAGTGTAAATTATCTTCGAAAATTTTGTCCCGGAGCAATAATGGGGAGAAAAACTTTTACGAGTCGTTTGAAAATGGAATAAGAGAGCGAACAATTGTGATAGGCTTGTTGTGTGGGGAGCGCGGTAGAGGAGTTTCGCTGAGCACTGACCCTGTCATGAGAGCTTTTTGTTATTTGTAAATATTCCTAAGCATTTCCGATCGTGTTTTTTTTTTTTTTTTTGTTTTTGTTTTTTTTGCTACCTTGTCGAACTTTATAAACAGACTTTGCCCTATTTGTATCGTTCGAACCGGCTTTAGACGTGATTGCATTCACGTATGGGAGAAAAATGCGTAAATTGCGGCGTCGGATGCTTCAGTCCTTGCGGGGTTCGGCTTCAGGACAGTGGCGTAGGTAGGAATGTGCCCTGGGGGGAGGGATCAGATTGAAATCTCGTAATGATGAGGGGAGGGGGGTAATTTCACATTTTAGTCATCATTCCACCCCAGACAGCACGCTCTTGAATCTGGACATCTTTTGCTGGCCTCATCATTGTTGAAGTTGCACAGAAAACTTCATATGTTCGTTGTTGTTTACAAAAAAAAAGTTTTGGTTTGATTATTCAAAAAATATAAAAAGAATACTTTTTGTTTTTTCTTTCTAAAAGCACTCTCACTTTATCAGGTTATGGGCCCAGAAGACGCTGTGCGTAAAACCACGTTCTGCTATTATAAAGAGATAATGGATTTTGGAAAAATTCGAATAGGGCTTTTAGAAGGCAAGTCTAACTGGTCAACATGGAAATACAAAATCATGGTTGTGCTAAAAGGTATTCCAAGAGCGATTGAAGTTATCGAGGGAAAATTCACAAAGTTAGCGGGGAATGATCGGTTTGAACAGTTATTTCAGAATGACCATAGGCTAAAGTGTGGCATTTTTTGAAGGCAAATGTTATGGCCAGCAATTCTTTTTCGATCTGTGCGTAATTGCGTTCAGCACTAGTTAGAGCTCGTGACGCGTACATAATTGGTTTGTTGTTTTGAAACAACGCACATCCTAGGGAATGTTTACTAATATCAGCTTGAATAACGATGGGAACGTTTGAGTCGAAAGGTTGCAGTAATGCTGCTTCCGCTACAGCTTCTTTGAGCAAAGATAAAGCGTTCTCATGAGTCTTAGTCCATATCCAGTGAGTATTACTTTTTAATAGGTCTTGAAACGGGAAATTAATTTCGGCGAGGTTAGGAACGAAGGGACGTAGGTAGTTCACAACACCTAGAATTTGCAACAGGTTTTTTTTACTTTTCGGAGATTCTATATTTTTTACGGCTTCGATGCGTTCGGGGTCGGGACGAATGCCGCTGCCGTCAAACACAAGACCAACAAATTTGACCTGCCGTACAAAATATTGTAATTTTTCCTCGTTAAATTTTATCGAGTTTACTCAGTATGAGCTGAAAATTACTCAATATTATCCGTAAAATGCCGGTTTTCTCGAAATGTTTACCACAAATTAGCATTTTTTGTTCACCGTAACCATACACTGCGGAATAGCGATTTCGTCTCAGTTTTAGCCGCGAATTTGCGAGTTTTTCACTCATAGCCATAAATTAGCGCTTTTTCTCAATTTTAGCCTCAAAGTCTCCCGAGGAAGCCGCGAATTCACGTATTTCCAATTTTTGACGCAAATTTAAATTTGTCTCAATTTTAGCCGTAAATTAGCACTTTTTCGTAATTTTAGCAGTGTAGTAGCTATTTCTAGCCCGTGTATTAGCGAATTTTGTTCATTTTAGCCACGAATTGAAGTTTTCCTATATTTTTACTGCAAATCAGCAATTCTTCCATTTTTGACAGTGAAATTAACTTTTCTCTTTATTCTAGCCAGAATAATTACTGATTTTATCTATATTAGCCGCAAATTGGCACCGCATTAGTAATTTCTTTCAATTTTAATTATATGTAGAATAGGGCATTATCTCAGTTCTAACCGTGAATCAGTGTTTTTTCTTTTACTTATAGCTATGAATTTGCCATCTATCTCAATTTTGGCCACGAAGTTGTCGTCAGAAGGCGGAATTAGAAATTCCAACACACTTTATCCGCGATTATTTTCCTTATAATTTTAGCCGCGAATTCGCGTTTTTTTTTTTCAATTTTAGCTGCTTTGAAGCGTTTCTACCCTGTGAATTCGCGAATTACCTTAGTTTTAGCCACGAATTGGTGATTTCCTCAATATTTAGCAGGGAATAACACTTTTTTCAAATTTGAGCTAAAACGAGAGTTTTTATTTATTTATGAAAGTCTAATTATAGTGAATTTTTCAATATTAGCTGCGTTTGTTTTTACACTTCAGTCCCGCGTTGGCATTTTTCCTTCAATTTTTGCTATGGATTAGCGTTTATTATTTAGTTTTAGCCTCGAACAGAAGCTACGCATTTGCGTTTTGTCAATTTTTCAAGGCTTGGTGACTTTGTGGGTCACGCTCTCTTCGGTATACAAAATAACCAGGGGTGGGCAAGATACTTGAGTATTTAAAATACTTTGTATTTTAAATACAAAATACGTATTTTGTAATATTATTTAAATACTTTTAGAAAAGTTTTTGAAGTATTTTGGGCTTTGTATTTGAAATATATTTTCAAAAGTATTTTGTATTTCACACTCAACGAAAATACAAATACAAATACAAATACAAATACAAATACTTTTAATTTCAACGTTCTTTAGTTTCCACTTCTTCGCCACCATTCACCAGTATAACCTAACTTAGTGACACCATATTTGGCACAAAAAACCGGTGTAATAACAGCCTTCGATTGACGTTTTCATTTTTCGAAAAAGTGGAGAGGGAAGGGTAGTCATGGTGGGAGGTGGAAGTTCCGAATTCCTTGTTAGCACAACTGCCGCAAAAATGATGCTAGCGGATGGAAACTTTGCACAAAAATGGATGATCAGAGCCCGAGAAAAAGTGTTATTCCCGGCTAAAATTTGAGGAAATCACGAATTCGTGGCTGAAAAATTGAGGTAATTCGCGAATTCACAAATTAGAAACGCTTCAAAGCGTCTAAAGTTGAAAAAAACGCGAATTTACGGCTCAAATTGAGGAAAATAATCGCGGATAAAGTTTGTTGGAATTTCTAATTCGGCCTTCTGACAACAACTATGTGTCTAAAATTGAGGTTAACGGCAAATTCATGGTTATAAGTAAAAGAAAAAACACTGATTCACGGCTAGAACTGAGATGAAGCCCTATTCTACATATAATTAAAATTGAAAAAAATTACTAATGCGGTGCCAATTTGCGGCTAATATAGAGAAAATCAGTAATTATTCTTGCTAGAATAAAGAGAAAAGTTAATTTTCAACCTAAATTGAAACAAAAAGTGGTAATTCACTGTCAAAAATGGAAGAATTGCCGATTTGCAGTAAAAATATCGGAAAACGCCAATTCGTGGCTAAAATGAACGAAATTCGCTAATACACAGGCGCTGCTGCACTGCTAAAATTACGGAAAAGCGCTAATTTACGGCTAAAATTGAGACTAATTTAAATTTGCGTCAAAAATTGGAAATACGTTAATTCGCGGCTTCCTCGGGAGACTTTGAGGCTAAAATTGAGAAAAAGCGCTAATTTATGGCTATGAGTGAAAAACTCGCAAATTCGCGGCTAAAACTGAGACGAAATCACTATTCCGCAGTGTATGGTTACGGTGAACAAAAAATGCTAATTTGTGGTAAACATTTCGAGAAAACCGGCATTTTACGGATAATATTGAGTAATTTTCAGCTCACACTGAGTATTTCAGTATATCATATTTCAGCTCGCGCGGAAAGAGAGCTTGGCCTTGAGTCACAATGTCACGTTTCTCGCTCCTTCCAAGCGCCGTCCTGTTCACCCCCACCAACTGTAGGAGTAGTCCTAGTGCTTATTCAGCCATCTGTTTTCCTGCTTCTTCTTCTTGCTCTCTTGGCTTGGCTCGGGCTTGGAGTCAAGTTCGATGTGTACGTTTTTGCTTTGTGAGGAGATAGAGATAGTTCATCTAAAAAGCTTTATATTTATTTTTTTGTGTGAGTGCTCAACTGTGAAGCTTTCAATTTTCCTTAGCTGAAGCTCAATAGTAAGTACCAAATAACCCAGTTGCAATTAATTTTTTTTGTATTTCGGTAAGCAATTAAGGGAACGAAAGAAAAAGTACAAAAATGCACTGTGCTTAATCCTTTCAAAATAAATGTCCGTAATTCAAACGTCTTTTCTTTCGTAGGCTATTTGGGCTGCTGCTACTACGCCACGGGACGGAATTGTTTATTTCCCTTTTCTCCGAATGATTATTAGAATTTCACTCATTTTTTTCGTGAGTATTACTTTTTTTGTTATCAATTTGGAAAGCTTTTGTAAATCTAATGTTCGTTACAGAAGTACTTCGCTGAGTTGTGCAGCCACAATTTCATAAAGGTGCCTGTTTGGAATTTGAATTCGCAGTTTAAGATGTAAGGACAAAAATGCACTGTGCTTAATCCTTTCGAAATGCCTTTCCGTAACATAAACGACATTTCTTTCGTAGGTTCGGGCTGCCGCAACTACGTAACGGGACGGAATTGTTTCTTTCCCTTTTATAATTTCAATGATTTTTGGGACCTCAATCGTTGTTTTGTGAGTTTTGCTTTTTTTGTTTTCCAATTGGAAAATAGTTGTTAATCTGACGTTCCTTACAGGAGTACTTCGCAGAGTTTGTGCATTGAAATTTCGAAAAGCTGCCTGTTTGATATTCGAGTATCCAGTTTGAGGCAACGTATCAAAAATTGGTGTAGGTACCAATATTTTTGATCATCATATTTAATAATTATTATTGCCGATCATTTCATTTGTACAATATTTTAAAAAGGGACATAACTAATATTGTTTCAACGTTGGAAGTAGCCATTTATAAAACATTAATTAAATGAAAGTAGACAACATTTCATAAATATTTTGTACAATCTACAATAAATATTGTTTCGTGTCATTTAAACAACATTTATTAAATGGGACACGACAAACGTTGATTAAATATTGATATGAAATATTTATAAAATATTCTTTCATTGATTTTGGTTTACTAGGTCATTCGCGGCTAAAATGGAGAAATTCGCAGTTAAAACTTGGCGTAAGCGCTGTTTAGCTGATAGACTGTGGAAATAGCGGTAATTTGCCTACAATATGTGGAAAAGGCCATGGCTAAAATTAGGGAAAGGCCTTAGAGGTTGACGCCGTGTAGCTTAATTAGGCTGTCCGAAGATTGAGGGCCTTGAGGAAGAAGTCACGGTCGCCACCTGTTGTTGTCTTTTGGGTAACAGGCCCCAATATATTTCGTGACATTTACAATATATGTACAGTGCGGAAAGTAAATAGTCTTTCTGGAAAGAAGGCGTTCGCTCTGGGGAGGTCGGTCGTACTTCTGGACGCGAGCGCCCTTGCGCTTGCCACACGTCCTCTGGGTCGTCAGTGAGCGTCCCTCGACGCTGCCTGCGGGTCCTCTGGGTCGAAAGTTGATTAGCGCACTTGCGCTTGTCCCAGGGCCTCGGGGTTGATGGCTAATTAGCGCCCTTGCGCTCGCCACAGGTCCTCTGGGTTGAAATTTGGTTAGCGCCCTTGCGCTTGTCCTAGATCTTTGGGGTGGGTGGCCGGTTAGCGCCCTTGCGCTTGCCGCAGGTCCCCTGGGTCGTCAGTGAGTGTCCCTTGACGCTGCCTGTGTGTCCTCTGGGCCGAAGTTCGATTAGCGCCCTTGCGCTTTCCCTAGATCCTGGAGGTTGGTGGACGGTTAGCGCCCCTGCGCTCGCTCCAGATCGCCTGGGTAGGCGGTCGATTAGCGCCCTTGCGCTTGCTCCAGGTCCTCGGGGTCGTCTATGAGCGTCCCTCGACGCTGTCTGCGGGTCCTCCGGGCTGAAGTTCGGTTAGCGCTCCTGCGCTTGCCCCAGATGGAGGTTAGGTCGGTGTTCGTCACCCTCTAGGGGGAGAACTACCGTCCTCCGGGCTGAAGTTCGGTTAGCGCTCCTGCGCTCGCTCCAGCTGTGGGGGTGAGGACAGGGATGTGGTTCTGTCGCTCACCAGGAGTTCAAGGGCAGCCAATTAAGGCGTTAAGCCCTCTAGGCCCTCTGGTAAGGATTCACCCTGGGAGGTAGAGGGCAGGAAGGTGGGGCCTTCGTCGACCAGTAACTGGGAGAAGAACCCGCCACCACAGGGAGGAGGACCGGTGTTCGTCACCCTCTAGGGGAAGAACTACCGGGGGATAACGGGGTTTCGCTGGGAGCTCTTCCGGTGGGATGTTAGCGCCCTTTGCGCTGTCCTCAGTTCGTCCTGGGGCCGGCAGTCTCGGTCCCTTGTCGGTGTTCCCCTTTGGTTCCGGTTAGCGTCCGTATTCGCTTTCCGCTGGCTCGGTTGATCCTGGTCCGGGTTGTCCCTGGGTGCGCGGGGGTTTGCGCATCGCGGCGCAGCGCCATTTCGCGCTGCTACATTTTGTCAACTTGTCTATTGAAGGACCTGATATTTTTGAATTATTTATTTTTCGTGTTTTTCGCACTATCTGCCGTCGAAATCGAATTTTTGAAAAGTATTTTAAATTGTATTTGTATTTCATTCAAAATTCAATTCAAAAAGTATTTGTATTTCAGTATTTAAAATACATTTTTGAAAGTATTTTGGGCTTTGTATTTGAAATATATTTTCAATGTATTTTGCCCACCCCTGAAAATAACGGCCAACGAAAAATTTAGAGATCTTTTTTACAACGACAATGAAAAATTGGGAAAATACGAACTCGCGATCAAACTGACTTATGTTGTTTTTTTAACATAATATTTGTTATTTTTTAAAATAAAAATTGAGATTTGTTAGCTGTTGGCACGCTACAACTTTAACCAATGTTTGCCACGGGTTAGCGCTTTTAATCAATTTTAGCATTGCAGTAGGGATTCTTTCGTTTGTATTGGCGATTGGTATTCAAAGTATTTGTAGGAGTATTTTAAATACTCAAGTATCTTGCCCACCCATGAGTACCGACCTCTATTTCAAGTGTCGGAGAATGTTGTATATTTCAATCATATAATTATGTTGAATTAAGAATTAATTGATTTTCAAGTTTTGAGTAAAGAACAAGGCAGTTTTAAAATAAGTCGTTTAAAATAAGTATATAACAGGGTGTCACGCGTGGCAATCCAGTGGGACGGCTTAATCGTTGAAACTTGGTAAACGGAATCAATTCTAAACTGGTAAGGACAGGTATTCATCCCAACCTCAGGGTCATTGTAACTGAGCTCCTGGGCCTGAAAAGTGTTTGCCCCTGGGTTATTGCCCGTTATAGGATTGGAGGGTCTTCGATTTTTGCACATTATCGCAAAGTGATTCTTGCCATTGCAATTTATTACAACGTTGATTTAAAGCAGGACAGGATGACCGGTGGTGCCAGTATCCACACAGTGCAATAAATTTTGGGGTTACTTACAATCTGATGATCTTCGAGCTCAAGGGCCTCTGTGCGACGACGTTGACTTCTGAAGGATCTTGAAGAATCTCTTGTGATGCAAGAGTCGAGTGAATAGATACGGCTGTCTCTTGTTCGGACAACACTCTCATTATGGGAGTCAGCAGCTTCGACGGATTTACAAAAGTGAATTACTTTTTCCAAGATGACGTCTTCCCTCAGTAAGCGCGCCTGCGTGGCTTTATTCTGCACTCCGAGGATGATCTGAGCCTTTAACAGCTTCTCCTCCTGCGAGCCAAACTCACAAGCAGTGATTAAAGCCTTTAGATCTGCAAAGAACTTGTCAAAAGGCTCATCTGGTAACTGCTTCCGGTTGAAGAATTTGAAGACACTCACGGTTTCGTTCCGTTTGGGGATACAGAATTTACGAAGGGTGGACAAGATGCTTTCCACAGTCTCGTTGTCTTCATCAATGTCTGTTATAGTTGAGTAGAGATGAAGCCCTTCACTGCCGAGAAGATTTTTTAGGCGGGCGACTTGCACTTCGCGAGGCTTCTTGTCGGTTTCGGTCGCTATCAAGTAAATTTTTACTTCCCTTTCAAACTTCTTAAAACTGGACGCCAAGTCCCCGCTGCCAACGTGGAAATCGCTCGGCGTTTTGAACTCCATGCTGCAGGCGACCCCGAATGATTATATAGCTTGTATAACTTTGGGAACCGAACTTTTCACCACTCAACACCAATCTTGTTCTTTTTAGATCAACTGCGCCATGTTTAGGATCTCGCGGGGCATGTAGGTATATCATTTAAGTCTTTAAATAATAAGCAAAACAACTTTTTAATATCACCAGATCAGGATCCTCTAACAAACATTCTTACAATCATCGAGCAACGATATATAAACCCGGATTGCTCACAGCGGACTGGAGGGGGCAGGTCGTCCCCTGGTAAACAATCACCCTGTTCCTCTCCTTGTGTAGTTATGGCAACATGGCACTTATTTTTGAAACTCCACCCCTCTCATCCACTATGGGAGCTTATTTGAAGGCTATTCTTTATCAGCAGTGATGAGCAATCCAGGGGGCCTATTCTCTAACAACAAGCAATATTTTTTTCGCCAGCCATGTGTTTATTTCATTCCCAGTTCTTTTATAAATCGTTGCCATCGAGCTCGTAGGTTACACACTTCACTTGTTTATAAAAGCATATCAGTTATATGACGACAACAATACAATTTAGATATTCCAAACAGCCATTTTCCGAGTACACAAAGTCGTACAGACGAAGATTCAGTTTCTATAGGGACGAAAATTCTAATTGTGGGGCTAAATTGAACGGTTTCATATTTCATCTCTCCTCAATTATTTTGATTGCCTGGGTGTGTACATTTTCCGGGCAAACGGTTGGCTTTTGTCTATTTCTTTCTTGTTTTTCTTAGAATAGCCAGCTGAATAAGATCATGGGGCATTCGCCCACGCTCCCCTTGTTAACTCATCGCTTCAGCTTTTGTTTCTATTTCGTCAAAACATAGAAGTAAAGAAAAGAGAAAAAAAATCTCGTTCGCTTATCCCCGACTCTTTTTTTTCTTTCTTTTTCTTCTTCTTCATCTCCGTCGTCCTGTCTTTTCTCAGCCGTGTCGACCGGCCCCACAGGACCAAAAACCCCTAAATCCTCCCCCGCCCCTTCCCATCACCATCAACCACTGTTCATGTCCCATTCATTATGCGATGGGGGGGGGGGTGCGCGGGGTGTGCATGGTGATTTGACGGGGGGGCGGGGCGGGCTTGGACTGTGGTGGAGTAGCAGAAGTTGAAACGAGCCTGGCTGCAGTCAGTCTGTGTTCGACCGTTTCTGGCGAAGGAACTGAACGGTGTTAAGTCGAAAAGTTCAAAGTCTCAGGGTGCCGGATTCGTTCGCGTTTTTATTTCCGCTTTTTTTTTCTAAGCAATTTCAATTTGTAATAATTATTTATTGAGTTTTTTTGTTACTCCTTGAATTAACTTTTGGTGAGTTACATTTTTTATTTGTTAAGTTCTTGTATTTCACGGTTCTCAGCCGTTTTTTAATCCTCAATTCGTAGTTAAAACTCCTAAAATTCACGAAGCATCAAACATAACCGCTCGAAGTATTAAACTAACAGGGAAACCCCCAAAAAAGCGTTATAAAATCGATGGATAAACAAACCCTCCAGTCAGGCCGACGCCCTTCCTCTATTTCTACCCCCTTGACTTTGATTTTTTTTTTTTTTTTGTATCTAACGAGATTGAATGTCCTTCCTTCGCATATTGAAGATTTGCTCTCCTTGGACATCATTAGTAAAATTACCAATCAATCCAGTTTGGGGGGGGGGAGGAGGTTTCGCCCGCCCACACTTTCCGTTCGCTGGACAACAAAATGAAATATTGACAAGCGTCTATATTGAATAAAAGAAGTGACTGAGTGAGGTGAATCAAAATGGTCTATTTGAACGTTTCGAACCCCATTAGAAGCGTGTTAGGCACGGTTCTCTTTAAAGGTCTTCGGATTGAAGGAGAGTTTGATGGTTCCTATAAGAAGTTGAAGAAGAAGGAGAAAAAAGGAACTTTGAGAAGCCGTTTCGATGCCTCTAAGAGAGTCCTTTTTTTTCTTCTTCTTCTTCTCTCGCCTGTTTTTCTATCCTCCGGCTGAGTTGAATTCCATCCATCACCCTTTAAAGGTCTTTAAATAAATCGCCTATCGGTTTTGTGTTTCGTTTTGAAGAAATGATAGGTTTGTAGCGTCTCTTTTCTATGATATAGTGAGTGTATAGCTTGTCCACTACCGGAGCTACAACTACAAACAATTAAGATACACTATAAAATGGTGTTTTATTTGTTTTTATCATTTGTATGTTGCACTAATTCAATCTCTGTTCGAATTTTTTAAAGTATCTCTTAAAAACTGGCATACTCGATAAGATATTCAATAAATCCTGCATTTTATACGCAATCCAGGATCATGGATGTTACATCATCAAATTTATTTTGGTAATGCAACGCTGATATCTCCCTTCAAGACCCTCTACAGAGAAGCATTTGCCTTATTATTTACTGACGGGAGACGCCGCAGGTCTTTTACGGCATGTGCATTCAATTCACCATAAGTTCATTTTAAATACATAAAAAAGTCAAGGGCGTCATGCTGTCTGTGCTTAAATGAGGGGAAGGGGTGCTCTTTTTAGGCCATTCAAGAACATCCGGAGGATGTCCTACTCTCTCTCTTCCTTACCATCGCCATCATCCTCATATTCGCGCATCGTATAATCCCCCCCCCCCGCCGCCGCCACCAATGACATACCAGTGAACGATTTTCGGAACATTATCCCACACCGTGCGGTTGCCACGGGCAACTCACCATTTTCCAACCCACCCACACAAAACAACCGTCGCCCCCCCCCATCCCTCAACCGTTCAGTTTGGGAAAACTACCCGGCGGTGTTCGTAGAAACAGGGGGAGGTTTTCTGCTCTTACAGCAGAGTGTTACACCGTGGAAAAAGGGGGTGGTTTGGTGTAAAGGGCGAAGTGTGCACCAATAAGGGATCAATATAAAGTCACGTGATCCCCTTCAGTTAAGGGCACCCTCTTTGTCGAGGCACTCCCCCCCCCCCACGCTCGCTTTTAATCTTTACAGCAGACGGAAACAACATACATCTGAAAACTCTGAACCCGATCCTCTTGGGTGTTTCTAACCATCCTCAAGGCGAATGCACTTGCGAGGGTGGCTGTATTCACAAATGAACTTGACACTTTCGATTAACATTTACAGGTTGCCACTGACCGGGAAAAGTCAGGGAATTTCTTCATTTTTACCTCAAAGTCAGGGAAAAATGAGCGAACAGATTCTTTAATCTTTATCCTAATAGACTTTGCTAGTATTTGGTGGTTAAATAAGAAAAGTAAAGTCTCTTTCGTTCTCGAATTTTTGTGTTATTCTTATACCAGCCAGGCGCTAGTGATGAGCAAGACCCAAGACCACGGTAGCCCACCAACATCTGCTCCACCCGATTGAGACCCAAGAAAAATCGTTCCTTTGACCATGAATCATGAAATCATTTCGTTATAGCCCAGGAGCAGGTTCAAAAATCGTGCACTTTTGAGTCGAGCTTTCAAACTTTGCAGGCTTGTTCTGGATGGCTGATGAGTTGATTTTAAGATTGGAGGCAATCGCGACATCGCATAGGACGGCTGTTATTCAAGATAGCCGTTGGAAATTTTAGTATTTCCACCGTTTCGGCGCTTTTTTCAAACTCTTTCCTGGTTGAAGCGCTGTTAAGAACTACATTAGACTGCCCTGAGTTCAAAATCAACCATTGGAGCGATCAATTAATCCCGCACGTGGATCATGCGGCAGCTTCTTTTACGCATCTTTACATAAAAAAAATGATTTTCCATGCTCGCTGAATTTGGATACCAAGGGCATCTCTTTCACGTCCATTGCATTCCACCCTTGTCCTAGGGTGTCTACAACTGAAATTTCGCCTCAAACCCCAAATCACCCCCCAGCTGGTGGAGCTACAAATGTATTCTATGCCCCGCGTTCAACTACCTTTCAAGAGCTGAGGATCCCAGATTTGCGCAAGATTTTTTCATGAACGTGTCTCTCACATATGAGGGCGTAATTTTTGATTCAGAGCCGATCCATACAACCAATATGGCGGCCGTAATTCGAGCTGATTTCTAACAATTACAATATTTTATACGTTCCCGACCTATTTCTCGCGCGCTACTAGCGTAAATAGGTGTCTCCAGCCAAAATTCGTCGTCATCGGGCTTCAAGTGAAACTCCTTCATGTACAATATTTAATTTCTAACGAAGAATGGAAATATTTATGCATGACTAATTGAGAAATAATTTGAGGAAGATTTTGGCTTTTTCAAGGGGGCTTTTGCATCCTAGTTAGAATACCCCCTCGCCAACTCTATCCCTATCATGCGAACTTTTCCATGTTTTCCAACATACGTGTTTACGGATCCTCATTGAAATATAAATTAGGGTACTCAATTTTTACAATCATATAACAACGTTTTATATTTAACCATTGAAAAATGCCGATATCATAATAATTTAATTATCTGTCTCCCTAAAATGCCGATAAGTTTGGAAACTCTCATTAGTGTTATTAAGCTATTTGAAGACTAGAGACATGATCGGAAATTTACCAGCGCTTCTTAAAATTACAATCAATCACCGTCATTGCAGCCACCACAAGCACAGAGTTCGGTGCAGGGAAGAAATGCATTCAGGCACTTGCACTTTCCAGCGCAGACTTTTTTGCACCCGCATTTAATAACTTCTCTGCAGGCAACTGCTGCCTCTGGAAGGGCCGTCCACTTAACCTGTTTAAGAAATTGAAATGACAGACGGGACCGTGCGCACAGTTAGACAGGTAGCACGAAGCATTATTCATATATTTTTGTTGGAATTTCCATGAAATTGCGCAATAGAGGAAGATGATGAAATGAAAAACAGGGTAATTTCTGGTATGATTTCTTTTACCTCCCAATTCGAAGCGCCCATTTCCCAACCAAAATTGCTCGGTGAGGGTAGAATTGGGTTTGAAACTGCGGTTTGCGCCCACACGTGTCCTGCTTGATAAGCTGCTCTCAGAGCATGTTGGAGAAGAGCATCTTTTGTCGGCGGGAGATTCTCAATTTGTCTATTCTTTCTCGTGAAGAGATAATGTCGAGCCTTATTAACGTCACTTTCCGAGCTTGTACGGTCGTAGAGCAATACAACAAATTTTTCCAGCACTGGCATGACTTTTCCAACATCTTCCGGGGTCGGGAGCTTAGAAAGAACTTGAAATGCTGAATTGGCTTCCTGGTGGCATCGCCAAGTAGACCACGCTGATGCTTTCCCTTTACCCAGAAACGCTGACGTTGTGTCACAGCCAGTAAAAGCATGAAAAGCTGGTGATCCTTCGCAGACTTGCAACCCCACCCTAGCAGCAATGGCTGAAGCGTCAATGTACCTGAAATGATTTATTGTAAGAGAAAGATACCCAAAGCGCTTTCATAAAACCTACCGAAAAGATATCCCCGCCGAAAACGCAATGGAAAGTTTTTGGCAATTGATCATTCTGACCAAGCTGATTGCCAGGACTACGACATCGGAATCAACTGTCCTTATAAGAATTCGTTGGTAGCCTTTATTAACCCCGTCGAAAGCATGCAAGAAAATGCGGGTATCAGCTTCTTCTTGAGTGCATGGAATGAGCGAAGCGAAGTCAAGGACAGGACTAGACAAGACACTTTCTCCGTGCGTGACCACTAATACCCCTGGAAAGCTTCTACTAGCCAACTTTTTGCTAATCAAAGAAAATAGTTCGGGTTTATTTTCGTCGTTTCGCAAACATTGTTTCCAGTCCTTGGGTATTTTTTTTACTCCTTCCACTCTAACCCTCGTCCCTTGTCCTCTTTTTTCTCGGGTGAAACACTTCAAACTTTCTTTACGATAAAAATCGAAGACTATATCGATTCGTCGGACAGAGCCACGGAACACTTTTGCGGCGTACCCTTCGAATTTAGCAACGAAATCGTCGAAAGTGTCGCCAGTTGATGGAGTGATCATATTCAACCACGGCTGCTCCATCTTATAAAATCATGTCGTAATCTTCTACGCATTGGTGTTCGTCTAGATATTCACCATTCGATGAAACGACACCTTCCAGGACTTTGTTGAGTCCGATAGAAATCATAAAAATCACTGTAACATTAACTGTTTATTAATTATGAAAAAGCATGTGAACAACGGATCAGTATCCAATCAATCCTGCTTCTGGGAGGTTGCTTCTTATTAACTCTTAAATCTAAGAGGAGCAGTTGGCAGCTAACTCCTACTACATATTACACCTCCCCTATCAAGACGAGAAGTGTAGAGCTTTATGATCAATAAGAGCTGACCGTCCGCAATCTATGAAAAATACATATTACCAATATAATATACAATTTTCGTACATCGACTCTTACAATAACGCCAACACTAAATTACAATTAAATTAATAATATCCAAGCGTTAAATATCTCATCACATCTCCCCCATATACTCCCTACTCACTAACCCGAAGTTTGCGGACCCGGCCATAAGAGCTTACATTGCTAACCGGAGAACTGGATTGGATTGGTGGTGGAGGTCGATTGTTAGTATCACGGGGGGACAGAGGTAGTGTATTATTTACATGCGAATGAGATTCAGCGAGATCAGGACCATCGAAATGGATATTCGCATCACTGGAGGGACTAGAAGGATGCTGGATTGGGCGTATATGAACCCGATTGCGACTCACCTCATGTCCCAGATTATTTTTTACGACATAGGACCGTGGTTGATTTCTGCAGGAAATAATTTTACCAGGAACCCAATGCTTATGAGGAGGATTTTGAATGAGGACTTGATCATGAGGGTGAAGCGAGGGCAAGGATTTGGAAGACCTGTCATGAGTCATTTTAGTAGTTTCTTGGCGCCTGGATAAAATAGATTTTGCTTCATTATAAACCAAGGAGCCAGATTTGGCGCTGTTGTTGGTAATATAGTTCGTAAGGCCCGGCCCTGTAATATTTCTGATGGGGAAAATGGTAGGTGCGCAACGAGGGTGTTACGAAATTCGAGAACAGCCAAATTCAACTCTTCGTCGCTTCTGGTTTTTCTTAATATTTGTTTGGCGATTCCGACAGCCTTTTCGGCAAGCCCATTACTTCGAGGGTACCGAGGACTGGAATGAAGGATATTGAAATTCCATTTGCGGGCAAACTGTTGAAATTCGAAGCTGTTGAAGGGGCTGTTGTCACAAACCACTGATTTTGGAACACCAAAGCGACAAAATATCTCTTGGAGGGCCGGGACAGTAACTGAAATACTCTTAGACGCAAGAGGGACAATCTCGAGCCACTTTGACAAATAATCCATTAAGACAAGATAAGACCGGGATCCAAAATCACACAAGTCTATACCAACTGTTGCAAAGGGTAATTCGGGAACAGGATGAGGTAAAAGAGGTTCTCGTTGGTTGGATTTCTGATATTTTAAACAGTCGTTACAGCCCTGAATAAACTTCTCTATATCACACGACATTTTTGGCCAATAAAGTATTTTCTTCGCTCTTTGTTCGCTCTTATTGATGCCAAAGTGGCCTTGATGAGTTAATGAAAGCATTTCTTGGCGAAGAGATTGGGGCACAACGACTCGATCATCATAAAACAGTAACCCTTGTTTGAGGAAAAGATTATCTTTAAGCTTCAAGTAGTGGCGAAAGTCCGACGTTTCTGCAGACGAGACATTATTCCACCCATCAAGACAATGCTGACTCACTTTTTGCAACACAATATCATTTTTAGTGGCTTGCTGGAATTTAAGAAGTTGTTGGGTAGAAATAGGGAAATAATCTTCTATAGAAACCGAATGAATAACACTGAATAAGTCAAGGGAGTTAGAATCTGAAGAAAGGGAGAACCGAGAAAGCAGATCAGCAATAAACATTTTCTCAGACGTCAATGAAAGTTGATAATTTAAGAGCTTCAGATGAAGGAGTTGTAAGCGACGGGTACTTTTATGAATATCTTTTTTCAAGAGATTAATGAGAGGCTTATGATCTGTTTGCACTAAAATCGAATTACCATAAATATAATTATGAAAACGCGAACACGCAAAAACAATCGCCAGCAGCTCCTTTTCGATCATCGCATAATTCTTCTCTGATTGGCTCAAGCTTCGGGACGCGAACGCTATAGGTTTCCTTTCCTGAATTAGACAGGCGCCAAGACCACTCTGGCTAGCATCGGTCTGTAAAATGACAGGAGAGGAGGGATCGAATAATTTTAACGTGGAGGCATTAGAAATTGCGATTTTGAGGAGATCGAAAGCTTTTTGGTGTCCTGGTAACCAAACGAATTTCTCATTTTTTCGAAGTAATGTTCGCAATGGTTCGGTCATGGAGGAGAAATTAGGGATAAATTTGTTCAGGAAGTTCACCGTCCCAATAAATTTTTGTAAGTCTTTCTTGTTAGCCGGTTCTTTGATATTTAAGACTGACGCAACAAAATTACTGTCCGGCTTAACCCCTTCTTTGGAAAAAATAAGACCCAAGTACTTCACAGAGGATACCTTATACTGAAGTTTACTCGCATTAAACTTGACATTAAACTTATGAGCCTGTTCAATTACCTTGCCTAGAATTTTATATGTTCCTCCTCCGTGGCAGATGCTATTATCAGATCGTCAAAATAGACCTGAACTCCCTCGATGTCACCGAATATTAGCATGAGCTCACGTTGAAAAACCTCTGGGCTGCTGCTGAGTCCGAAAGGAAGGCGTAGAAACTTGTAACGCCCGAAGATTGTGGCAAATGTACATAAGTCTGATGAGTCGTCAGCTAATGGAACTTGGTGGACTTTATTGAGTTCGATGGGGTTCAAACAAAGACGTAGAGCACCGTTCTTTTTCTCAATAATGACCAGGTTATTTACCCAAGCCGTAGGATGCTCGAAGCGGATGTTAATACCTTCTGACTCCATTCTATCGAGTTCTTCCTTAAGGCGCTCTCGAATTGAAATCAGAACTCGACGAGCTGGTTTTACGACAGGGACGGCATCTTCAGAGAGCGTGATACGATATTTGAACGGAAGTTTACCAGGCCAGAGAATATACGTGCGTTCCTTTGAATGAATGATGCCTTCCCAGGATCCTGCTGTGAACTGGCTGTTGAGAAGCCGATTATCTCGTTGACCCGCGCGATCAGACCCCCAATTCGACGCACGACGAAAGACCAAGAATAGGGGTCGAGGCACCTCTAACAACGGCGAACGTCAAGGAAACATCCGGACGGTCCTTAGGTACACATTGAAGCTCGACTGTCCCCACAACATCCAACGAGAAACCCCCGTAGGCCGTCAATGGTGTGCTAGACTGTTCAAGTTTTAACTCACACCCCAGTGACTTGAACGAAGCGAGAGGGAGAACATTAACATCAGCACCGGAATCAAGCTTGAATTCGATGTCCTTTCCACACATTTTGAGTGAATGGGTCTTGTTTGAGTCGTCCAAACCAAGCGCGGTATGATAAACTTTGACACCTTCGGCACCTATACAATTGAGGAGGATGGCTGTTTTACGCACCTTACTAGAGCTTTCGAGGCCAGATGCCACGAGATACACGTCCAAGGATTGCTTGAAGGATTTCCACGACTCCGCCACATTCCCGGAACTTAGAGAGATAGAGTCAGGTAATTTAAAACCACTCACGAGCGCCATACTGACGAGAAACTATGCACAAGACAAATTTTCACCTGGTACCAAGTCCGATAGAAATCATAAAAATCACTGTAACATTAACTGCTTATTAATTATGAAAAAGCATGTGAACAACGTATCAGTATCCAATCAATCCTGCTTCTGGGAGGTTGCTTCTTATTAACTCTTAAATCTAAGAGGAGCAGTTGGCAGCTAACTACTACTACATATTACAGACTTCTATAATATCTGACTTTTTAGTCAATCGTAAGCGACCATAGTCTGATAACGAAATAGGGTATCGGTGATTTTCATGGCTGAAAAATTCCCCTAAATGTGCTCCTCGGACTTGGCAACCAATGTAGAGTCGCAAAAAAAGGCTACGGTCTTCTCTTAAATACTTCATCTTAAGCTTGTCCTTGGACTTCGTTTTGGCAACCGGAGATTTGAAAAGAGGAAATCTGTTTTTCTTAAGGACGCAGTCCATCTTAACTGAACAGTTGATCAGTCGATCTCTCCAAAATATTTCACACTGCTCTCTTCCAGTTGACTGCAGACTCCGAACGGACATAACTACTTCATGAGATAAAATCTCTCTCGAATCAAGAACAAGAAGATCTCAGCTGCTTTCACTAAATGGATTACCCATTTCCTTCATCGTAGATGTCAGTGATTTAACGTGGCGCAAGAACTTTTGCTGCTTGTGTGGTTGGTCTTCGTGATGGTGCTGAGGATCGTCAATGTCTTGATCGAATGACGAATAGCGGAACTCTTCTACGATTCTCGCGATTTCAGGACCTGGAAAATTATAAACATCATTTATAAGAAAGCGTTGACCTGATACCATCCAGCGAGTGAGTGCTTTGGAAGATTCCGTTAGACCGACTGCTCCTCCATTGCCTTTAACCAAAGCGTTATTTTGTTCGTGCGCCTCATCAAGAGGTATAGCTGAAAAGGGCCAGCAAGTTTTCCTTGATGTGAAGTGGCCTTGACAAAATTCTTCGTATACATCAGGGTGTCTAGTCTCCAGGGTGAACATATCTCGCAGATGAACACCAACTGCTCTTGCGTACTTTACGTGATCAAGAGCGTGAAAAAGCCACTGAAGACAATATAACGACCTCACGTACAAAGGAAAATTTCTAAGTCAAAGTCAAAATGTCTAAAATAATCTTTAGGACTAAATTCCAAAATTTAAACTGGGCGCTTTTCTCACCTTTCATTTCACACCACTCCTCAAACGATGAATTTTGATCTGAGTTTGAACTCCGGAATTCTTCGAAGGCTTCTCGCTTCAACTGATGCAACGCGCATGCAGTTATTTTGTAAGCACGCAAAGTTTTTTTGACGTGTACAACTTTAAGAAAAAAATCTGCAGTTCCAGCGGTGGCTATTTGAGCTTCTTGGATAGCATTAGTCCACCCACTTCCATCCATCATATCGCCAAGTGTTTTCAATAGGGCCATCTTAATGTGGAGTCCACCCAGCATAACTACAATCTTGTCCTCACCGTAGGCTTCTGGCCAATTCCATTGAATATCTTTGGCGATTTTGAACAGAGGTTGATCGAAAGTTATAACTGGAGTCTCGCCCGGATTCAACACGTCAATAGATTTTTGAATCATGGCCATGGCGTGACGAATCATTGCAACGGATTTGGAATCATCAGGGAAGAGAGGAAGCAGTGCTGTAGACGTGGTCATTGGTGAATTAAGCCCTTCTATAACTACATTATTTGCATGATAGGCAGCCCTGGAAATTCCATGCTGTGCACTGATATCGATTTCTGAGTTTTGCTTACCTGAGAAACATGTTGACACCATTCTTCTTCTTTTGCAAAGCCGTTTTCATACTCCATGCAATTTTTGTGGCGATTCCAGATCTGTTCAAGACCGTGAAATGTTGGAATATGTGATGCTACTTTCTGAGCAAGAACGGCATGAACCTCAGTATAATAACTCGGCAGAGCTTCTAGCTTATTCCCTGTTTTTTGCACCTGCTTTAAAGGCTGTGCTGAACCTTCACAGTCTTTGGTTGGGTGTTGAAACAGCGAAATACCAGTGCCGTGGAATGAACCTTCAGAACTTGTAGCTGGCGGATTGTGGTCAATATTATCAACTGCAGAGGTTGTAAATACCTCGCATTTCATTTTAGGGGGACAGACAGCCCCCGTAGCTTCATAATGCCGAATCAGCGAGTTACCTAGATCGGTAGACACATTTAGCACACGTTTATATGATACAGAAAGCCCGAGCTTATGTAGAGAATCCACAAGATCTCTCGATCTTGTTCTCGAATGTATCAGCGCTCCGACGAAAAGAGGCAAAGGAGGTTCTTCTTGAATATGTACAGTCCTGGCTGAATTATTTTTCCGCTGCTTCACGAAGTGGTAAGTGAGAAGCTGTGAGATAGAAAGCCCTGCTTGAGAAGTATGATACCCACCAGTGTCAGTTCCACACATAATCATTGTTACTAGGCTGAGTAATGTATCTGGAACACTCTCGTTTTGACAACCCCGTTGAAATGAACCGCCAAATGGCGTCTTGACTCTTTTCGCTAGGTCCCGATGAATGATGTTTGCTGCTTGGGTTAATACAGATAAGTCGTTTTGCTCATCAGATTCGCATGCCAATTTTAATGCTTTTCCTATCTCTCTATTGTAAACGAACAATACGTCACGGCCTTCTTGATGACATTCAAGCTGGGGAAAATAATCAAGTATGCGGATTTTCCCGATGAATTACCACCGAGGTCTTCACTCTTGTGACAGTAAAGCTTTTTCAAACTACTAAGTTGGAGAATTGGTGTTGTACTTTCATCGTCGATTGCTTCCTGAATGTGTTGAGTTAAGTCCGCAAAGGCTTTATCAGCAGGAGATGTTTCTTCAACATCATTAAGTGAATTTGATCTTTCTCGGACACGTGTATTCATTTCTTGAAACACATTTTTTAGACACTTATTATGATAGTACAGGGCTTTCTGAGCTTTTTTGTTGGCTTCAAGCTTAGCAATGAGCCCCGCATCGAGCAGATTCGACGCCCAACGTCTCAAACGGATATCGAGGTCAAAAGACTGAATTTGGTGGAGAGGGTTTATGAAGATCGCACGTTCTTCGCATAAAAGACACACGTATCCCACATTTCCAATTTTACTGTCGCCGCACAATTCGCTGACGAGACAGCCACGGTACGGTACGGTAAAGTTTCAACCTTTAGTAGGTGGTGATACAGGGCCTAGGGGCTCAGGGGGCTTGAGCCTCCTTCTTCAGTTCTGTTGGTAAGGTGCTCTAGACGAACCTATGGGGGGGGGGGCTGGTTCATAGATTGATTCAATTAATCTTATACGGCGTGAATAGCCTCTTATTTGGCCATTTAGCATGGCACGAATCGCGTCAGCTAAGCCATACACATGGTGCCATTTTAATTGCGAGGTGACTCAGTATTTGGCCATTTTTGAAACACGAATGGTAAGCTTCGCCATTTCCCGGGCACTAATTGTCCGTTTATCAATTTTTAGGCCGTGATTAGTCAATCAAGCAATTTTCAGGACAAGATCAAGCATGAATCGTAAGTTCAACCATTCATAGCCGCACAGTTTAACCGATTTTTGAGCGTGAATAGCTGTATTATGGACAATTTTTACGGCGCAAACTGTCAGTATGTTCATTTCTAGCTGGCTTGAATAGTCAGTGTGATATTTTCATGGCGCGAGAATCCGTCTTTTCAGTCTGGAGTACGAACTCTGTTTAGCCATTACCAAGGGCCGAATCGTTAATTAAACCGTTTTGTGTACGCAAACAGTCAGTTTTGCCATTACCAAGCTGCAAATTGTCAGATCATGAGCAAAAATTGTCAAATTGTCAGGGTCCTTCATGAGACGGGACCCCCGAGAAGCTTAAATACGGAAAAATTAGGATTTTTTAGGTTCTATATTCATGGATGTAGGTATGTGAAAAGGTTGCACGGTTGGACTGAGATTAGGCTTCTTTCTACGAATTTCAGTCTCTAAAAAAAAAAAAAAAGTTCACTGCTAAAAATGGAAAAAATCGCCACGTGTGGAAGCTATAAAATTGTGGAAAACGCCATTTCGTGGCTAAAATAGAGAAAATTCGCTAATTCACGGGTTAAAACCGCTTCTACGCTGCTAAATTCAAGACAAAGCGCTAATTCTCGGGGAAATATTGAGAAAAATCACTAATTCGTGCCTGAAATTGTGAATGTCAAATTGCAACAAAGGTTGAAAATACGCCAATTAACGGTTTCTGAAGGCAATGACTTTAAGGTTAAAATTGAGAAAAGGCGCCAATATACGGGCTAAATGGGCAAAACCCCGCTGATTTGCCGCTGAGAAAAATCGCTAGTTCACATAGTGCATGCAATTTGTGGCAAAATTTGGAAAATCCTGCTATTTTGCGGCTAATATTGAGGAAAGTACGTGAGAAAAACGCTAATTTTCAGCTCAAACTGAGAACTGTGCTAATTCTCTGATAAATTTAGAAATATTTGCTAATTTGCTACTAAAGTGGAGGAGAATCAACTTGGGGGACTCTTGGAGATTTTCGCCCCGGGCCCCGATAGGTGCAAGTCTGCCAGTGTGTACAGGTCTTATTCGCCATACGAAACAGGGGGCCTATTCTCTAACAACAAGCAATATTTTTTTCGCAAGCCATGTGTCTATTTCATTCATTTGTTTGAAGAAAATGAATGAAATAAACATATGAATGCGAAAAAGCTATTGCTTCGGAGTTAGAGAATAGGCCCCCAGCCCCAGGTCTTTCGCAATACATATTTTCCTTAATGTGCATGAGGGGCTAAAACCCCTCCCTTCCACTTAATATCTGAGCGGGGAATTGGTTATTTCACTGGTTCTATAATAATTGCTATCCGAAAGTAATAAAGCGCATTACGGGTCTGCCAAAATGTTTTTCCATCTCTCAAAATTAACAATTTAACTTCTGTTCGTTCGTAAAGGTTTCCAGCTCAAGAAGAAAGTTTTATCGTATCAAAATACCGAGGTCTGACCTCTTCTTTCTTACAGCAATGTCGCTTGTCGCTATCAATTACAATCGCCTGTAGCCGCCTTATATGCTAATGTTCCTGCCAGGGCAGTATTATTTGTTTATGACCCGACACGACGGGTGCTTAATTCTCCAAGACATTTCCAGAGTACCGTTTTTGATGTATAGCGAATATAAAATGACTATACGATACCGGCTCTATTGCGAGGGGATAACTAGAAAACCGTTCAATTGAAGTTGTAAAAAAAAAAGAAAGAATATCAACTTGACCCTTCTTTCTACATGGAATGAAACTTGATGCTCAACTTTACTTTCTCCTCGACGCTCACAAGGCATCGATTCACTCTCATTTCGGACTTGATGTGAAAAGAGTCACTCTGCGACCAGGTTTGAAGTGAAAACTGAATTGTGAGAAAAAGGTTAGGGCGTAATTACGCGCGTTCAATTAATCCAGAGATTTTTATCTTAATCTGTCATTTTCTAGGTTGAAGGGAGAAACGAATATTGCCCGTCTGTAAACATTGAGACAGCTTTTATTTCGGTCTAAAGCGCCCCCCCCCCTACCTGCCACTCATTATCTGCGCGGGGTATTGGCTATTTCACTGGTTCTATATAATTGCTATCCGAAAGTAATAAAAGATAAGGATTAAAATCAATAAAAATGGTAAATTTTAGTTTAAAACAAGAGTTTATCTAATCGCTCTTTACTAGACCTTAATTCCGTTCTTTTATTAGTTACTCATCGACGTAACAACTCCCTTTTCGTGTGTTGCAGCCTGTCATTTCTGTACTGGATAGCCAGTTTTGACCGGTCGAGCTTCTAGGGGGCATAAATTAACCATTTGCCGAACCTTTAGAAGTGAATTCCAAAGGGACAAAATAACACTCACGGGCCCGCATAGGGTCGTTAACCGGCACTCAAAGGCAAAAATGGTAGTTTAGCATGACGTCGTTGGTTTCAACCGAATTCCCGCAAAGGTCCGCTATCAATGGTGGACCTATGCGATCAGGGCCCGGGGCGGAAATCTTCAAGAGGCCCCTAAAAGTCTCTAACTATACTTAAAACCTCTATTGGTAACCTCTAAGGCCTTTTCCTAATTTTAGCCAAGGCCTTATCCATATATTGTAGGCAAATTATCGGTATTTCCAAAACCTATCCGCTAAACAGCCTTATGCCAAGTTTAAACCGCGAATTTTTCCATTTTAGCCGCAAATGAGTGCTTTTTGTCAACTTTAACAGCAAATTAGCGCTTTTCGCCGAAAATTAGCCACGGATTAGCGAGGTAATCTGTTGCGTCTTCATCCCTCGTAATTACCCTCTCCACATTGTTTTAACATATTGTTTTTTCAATCAATTTTTATCGAAGTCTATTAAAATACAACGGTTCAATTTACTTTAATTTCTCGGCTTATTTCAAATCTCGAGTCACCACAAATTGACGACGAGGATTAAAAAATATGAATCCGGATCAATTCGCCGATCGGAGATATTTTTCTGCGTGCGCAATTTATTCGTGGCCTTCGGGATAACTCAATTAGGGAAAAATTACTCGAAGTAACTTCCACCTCGGATTGTGAATTCAAGGCCATAGTAGCAAAAGCCATTGCCCTCGAAGCATCAAAAATCGATTCGAACACCCTCGCTACCACGTTACCGGCTGTTTCATCTCACCTTGAAATCAACCGCATTAGTCGACCATCAACTCCCGGCTCTTCCCATACAAATCGATCAATGTGGAAAAGACAATCATCACTCTCGTAACTGCAAAACTGACCCGTCAATCCTTAAATGCAACGAATGTTTCAAAAATGGGCACATTTCACCTTGCTTGCAAACAAGAATAAATCGAAGGGAGAACCCGCTCATCATGTAGAGATTGATCTACCCACCAATCCAGTTGATTCCTCTCCCTATTACGGCGTTTTCCGAATCATCGACATCGAACAAAATGAATCAAACCAAAGTGACAACAAACGCTTTAACGTCCAAATCAACGTCGAAGGAAAAATGGTAGATTTCGAAAGTAGACACCGGCTCCGGATACACGTTTTTACCTCGTGATCAATACTCCAAACTCAATCTCAATCGAGCACTGCAGTCAACTGACATCGGGTTTCGTTCTTACACGGGTGATATTTTCATCCCCGATGGGAAGATTTTCGTCAACGTCACATACAACAACATCACTGTTGTATCCCAATCCGTTTAGCTTCGTCCTGTTTTCCCCAGAACTCCCTTAACAAATATATCAATTACCTTCCTTCCCTGTTCCCTATGTTTTCTATATCAGTATCAGTCAAGGTGACTAAACTTTCTATAGGTGCCGCAGATCTTCGGCCATTACTGTCCTTCACCTACGTCACGAGCAGTCCCAACCGCCTTTGCGCTGGACCCAGTACATTATTAATTGTCATTGGGTTGTGATTTTTGAGAAATCTTAAACTTCAATTTCAAAATTAACTTGCTCTGCTGCTCTAGGGTGAGCAATCAGGAGCAAAGGACTGCTGGTGACGTCAGTCTCCACCCCTCCCGTCCGATGGACAGGGGGAAATCTGCGGCACCTATAGTAAAGTTTAGTCACCTTGGTATCAGTTTTTTTTTGGTTTTACACGATTCGCTAATAAAAGTTTCTGTTCGTTTATTTCGGTACTCATAAAAATGCCCACAAATACAACAGTGGTGTCAGAAGTGGTGCGCTTTTTCTACTAATACGTGCGGTTTTTTTTTTCTTTCTTCCTCGTGAGTACGGTCAGTATTATCGATGACTGAAGGTGGTGCGGGCTTGTCCTTGCCCTTGGCTCAGCTCATTCAGCAAATGCAACAAACGCAGACGGAGCTTCTTCGCAGACTTCAGAAGATGGAGGTATCGGGTACTAAAGTTCCGGCTCCGAGCGACCATCGTCGCGATCATTTCAAACAATACGAGCCCGCTAGTTTTCCTTCTGTGAAGGTTTACTTCGAGCGTTTCAGCCGAGCTCTGCAACTTGCTCAGGTCACCACTCCGGTTGAGAAGGCTAAACTTGTTTTAGTGTACATGGGATCGTACCTCAACACACACCTAGAGCATCTTCAGCAGCCCAACTCTGTCGATGCGCTGACTTACGATCAAATCACGGCTATGCTGATCGATCATTTAGATCCCCCGGTCAATATGTATGCGGAGGAGATAAAGTTTCGAGCGGTTAAGCAGGAACCCGCTGAAACTCTTAAGGCTTACACTGCGTGGTTACGTGCTGCGTCCGCATGTTGCGAATTCAAGGAGTACCTGGATCGAGCGTTGATTGCTCAGTTCCTCCGTGGTATTCGTCGCAGGGATATTCGCGACGAGATCGTTTCAAAAAAACCTACAACCTTCCAGGAGGCTTTAACCACTGCGTACGAAATGGAGGCAACCTCTTTTGCGTCCGACCAGCTGGGGCTTCAGGAGGGGACTCGTTCGGGTACAGATGTCTTCAGGCTTGGCTATGAGCCGGCCCCCCTAAAGACGTTCCAAAAGTCTTCCCGATCGCGTGGTCGCCGGGGACGAAGTTCTCGCCGTGATTCTCGGGCACCCCCCCAGTCGCAGCTGTTCGAGAGGGTCTCGTGCATCGATTACTACAGGAAAATCGACCTCTTGTCACTCGTGTGGCGAAACAGGCCACCGGCGTGCCGACTGTAAGTTCCGTACCGCTAAATGTTTCAATTGTGGCCGATTAAGACATATTGGACGCGCTTGTCGCCAGTCAAAAAATAATCAAGTCTCGGAATCCTCTGATTTTGGGCCTAATGTGTCATCGGTGAGTTTCCTAGGTCACGTTCACGTGGCTGACTCTCCGGGCCTGAGACCTACGCTTACTGTCTCCATAAACGATAAACCATTAGTAATGAAGCTTGACACGGGAGCTGCTTGTTCCATGATGAGTGTTAATACTATTCGAAAATTGATACCTAATTTTTCTTCTTTGTTAACTCCTTCTGATAGGATATTTAAAAGCTACTCCGGCGATACTATCAAATGCATCGGGAAAATTACACTTCCCGTCACCTACAATGGCAGACAAGACTCTTTGGATGCGTAAATTTGCGAGGGATCAGTTTCCAACCCTCATGGGCAGACAATGGATTGCCAGATTTGTTCACGACATTCCGTTCCAAGAAATTCTTCGCACGAACACAGTACTAAGTGCGCAGAACCGTCCATCGGAGTTTGAATCTCTACTAGCGCAGTTCAGCGCTAGTTAGTAGAAATGGATCCTATTTCAATTGATCTGATTCCAGATGCCAAACCCGTATTCGCTCGCCCCATTGAGGCGCCTTATGCGTTAAAGGCTCGTTACGCAGCCGAAATTGACCTCAAACTAGCATCGGTCCAGTATGTGCGCGTCGCGTCGTCACAATGGGCTTCGCCGACACACGTGGTTGCGAAAAAGAATGGTCAGTTACGTATTACAGGAAACTACAAACCAACAGTAAATCCGCTAATGATTATCAACGAGCACCCGATTCCAAAAGCTGAGTATTTGTTTAATCAAATCGGCACCTCCAAAATTTTCTGCCACCTTGTTGTTACAGATGCATATTCACACTTGGTTCTAAGCCCGATGGCTAGCGAAATTCTTACTCTTAACACCTCGACTCACGGTTTAATACGTCCCACTCGTGCTGTCTACGGTGCAGCCTTTGTTCCGGCTACGTGGCAGAGAGAGATGGAAAAAGTGTTGGCGGGGATTCCCAACGTTATTAACTTCTACGACGACATTCTTATTCACGCTAGAGACTCTCTACAAATTCTCTACAAATTGACTAAAATTGAATCGGGCGAAGTGCCGCTTCTTCGAAAATCGGATCGATTTTCTTGGCCATACCATTGACGAAACCGGCATTCATACCAGTCAAGAATACGTTAAAGCTCTGCTGATGTCGCCTGCTCCAACCGATCCTAAAACGGCTGAATCTTTTCTAGGCAAATGCACCTACTATTCAAAATTCATTCCAAATTTCAGTACCATTTCTTGGCCAATTCGGGCCTGCCTTCAGTCTACTCCCTTCCAGTGGAATCCGGCATGCGAGGAAGCCTTCAACACGCTGAGATGCATCCTCTCTTCGGATACGGTCCTGCTTCCTTACGACGATCGACTACCGCTCCTCCTGGCGACCGACGCCAGTCCGGTCGGAATGGGCGCTGTTCTTTCCCATCGCCTGGAAGATGGTTCCGAACGACCTGTCGCATACGCCAGTCAAGCTTTCACTTCCACACAGTGCCGATATCCTCAGATCGATAAAGAGGCGCTAGCAATAGTATGGGCTTGCAAGAAATTCTTTCATTACCTCTACGCTCGTCAGTTTACCTTAATTACCGATCACAAGCCGTTAACTCAAATATTTCATCCGTCAACAACTCTCCCAAAATTATGTATTTCACGCATGGCCAATTACGCTGATTTCTTGACACATTTCAATTACAAGATCATATATCGTCCGACTGCTCAGCACTGCAATGCCGATTACCTGTCACGTTCCATTCCGGGAACACCGAAGCTTCCTGCGCCTGGAGAGGCCGACGAGTTTGATGAATTCATGCTCCACTCGATCTCGAATTTTCCATCGATCGCTGCAGCAACTGCGGCAGATCCGGAACTTGGTCCGCTTCTCCAAATCGTTCTACAAGGACACAATCTTGGCAAGTGGAAGCGCGGTGAACAAGAGTATACGCACTCGAATGGTTGCTTATTGTTCGAAAATCGAGTAGTCATCCCAACTAAACTTCGCCCCCTCATATTGGAGGAACTACATTCAGGGCACATGGGTATGTCGAAAATGAAGGGCTTGGCGCGAGGTTTCGTGTACTGGCCTGGAATTAACAGCGACCTGGAAAATTTGGCCGCCTCATGTACAGCGTGCCGGCAAAACTTAAACGAATCAGAGCGGTTCACACAGCACCATTGGGACTACCCTTCACGTCCATGGGAGCGAATCCATGTGGATTATGCTGGTCCTATGATGAATGGTTTGTACCTGCTTATCGTGGTGGACGCCTTCAGCAAATGGATGGAGGTAGAGGTCACACGCTCCTCAACAAAAGAGTCGACATCCGCGATCCTGGAAAAGTTGTTTTCTTCATACGGATCCCCTACTACTATCGTCACTGACAATGGGCCTCAGTTTACATCCAGCGACTTCACGCGTTTTCTTAAGGTGCAAGGTGTCAAATACCACAAGCGTACCGCACCATACCATCCCGCAACTAATGGTCAGGCGGAGAGGGCGGTACAAACCGTAAAGACGACTACGAGCGGCGCAAGCGTCGACTTCAACTATCCAGCAGTGCCTCAATCGTTTCCTGTTCCAGTACAGAAAGACTCCACACGCCACTACTGGGCTGACACCCGCTTTCCTTTTTCTAAATCGAGCGATCCGAGGACGCCTAGATTTGGCTCTCCCGGTTTTCCAACAACAAAGAGAAATGAAAATACCCCGACAGCGACAACCCGACAGCAAACAAAATCCCGACAGCGACCTGACAATCAATGGCGACATTCTTTTCAAAGGCCCTCGAGTGACCGTCCCAAAGACTCTTCAACCACTTGTCCTTGCCGAACTGCATAGAACGCATCTAGGCGCTACAAAAATGAAACAATTAGCCCGCCGCGACGTATATTGGAAAGCAATCGATAAAGACGTAGAAAGATTGACACGAAGTTGCGAGCAATGCGTGTCAACCAAGCATAGTCCTCCGAAAGCTCCACTTCATCCGTGGGAAGAACCAGATTCCAACTGGCAACGGGTCCACATCGACTACGCCGGTCCACTTCAAGGGCATTATTTTTTATTGGTGGTCGACGCCAAATCAAAATGGGTAGAAGTAGCGATTTCTGCCTCAGCTCCCACTTCCATCCGATGTAAGGACCGTAGCGTATGTTGAGCTTAAGAAGACACTGAGTGTTGTTTATGGGCGAAATACCAACGTGTATGCGGAAAGAAGAGCTTTCGCCCTTAGATATCGGTCGGAAGGCGAAAGTGTGTCTCAATTTATTTTGTCACTGCGTTCCTTGTCCGGTAGCTGCGAATTCAAAGGGACGTTGGAAGAGAGATTAAAAGAACAGCTCATTTTAGGCATAAATGAGTCTGCCTGGCAGGAAGAGTTGATCAGATTACATCCTACTGTCGATTCGAGTTTTTGTGAGGTAGAAAAATCAGCCTTATTGATAGAACAGTCTTACACTCAGCAGAAACGACTGTTAGAACTGTCTCGGTTTCATTCTAGCCCACCCTTTGGTGCTAATTGAGTCGTGTCCCGAATTCCTCGTTTTCAGGGACAACCAAAACAATATTCTCGGCGCTTGTGCACTTCATGTGGCAATAATGAGCACAAAGATGAGCAGAATTGTCCTGCTGAAGGGGCAAGGTGTTACAGTTGCAAAGGGAACAATCATTTTGCTAGAGTCTGTCGTTCTCGTTCAGCGTTAAAAGACAAGAATTTACCACGTGAAAATAGGAAAATTCGACAAAGTGAAGTGCACGCTCGTCAACATAGCAGCTCCAAGTCTGAAAGCAGTTATCAGGGTTCTGATTCAGACAAACCTGTTGGGAAGCTTCGTACGGTAACGCCTAGTGGTAGTAAAGCAGTGCTGGACGTAGTTGTAAATGGTGTGAAATTGGAAATGATTTACGATCCCGGAGCTGTTCATACAGTAATAAGTAGAAGCATCTGGAAGAAAATTGGGGAACCCAAACTCGTGCCAGCTGGACAATTAGTTGCTTATACGGACGTTCCTATTGAGACCCTTGGGAAAACATCGGTCACAGTAAAGGCATTTGGTAGAAGTCTAGAACTACCAATATGGGCTATACAGTCGAATGACGCTCCGTTATTTGGTTTCGATTGGACACGTGCTTTCGATATTCCGTTACCGAAAGGTGCCAAAATACGTCGGGTGTTGTTTAAAAATAATGTACCTGTAAGCGTGTACAAGAAAAACGAGACCGCGTAAGTCAGAGAACGAAAGTCTATATTTTTCTAACAAAGAAAAACCGAACAACTGATGTTTTTAGGTAAAAATGTGAAGGGACGCCACATTAACCCCCCTCCCAGTGAACGCGAGGAAGACGAGAGTGTCGGTTTGTTGATGAAGAGCAGAGCCAATGGCAGTATCTGAAGCGTCGACGAAAAGGGTCAAGGGTGAGTCAGGCTTGGGGTGGACGAGAAGGGTAGCGTCAGCGAGATCTTGCAGGCAATGGTAACTGATCAGTCTATTGGATGGGAGATGTTTCGCTTTTGCTAGTTTTTAAGGTGTCGTGAAGCGTGATTTGGGCCCAGGCCGCGCGGCGAATGAAGCGGCGGTAGAAACTTATGGTTCCGAGGAAACGACGCAAGCATTGAAAGGTTGTAGGTCGAGGAGCTTCGGTGAGGGCACGAACACGTTGAGGAAGTGGTGATGTGCCGGACGGTGTGACTCGGAAACCTAAGAAGTCTACTTCGGTTACGCCGAAAACACATTTGTTCACGTTAAGATGGAGTCCGTAGCTCCTGAAACGCTGGAAAACGAGAGTGAGATGCTCCAGATGTTCTGCGGGAGATTTGGAAGCGATAAGCGCATCGTCGAGGTAAACGAAGATGAAGGGAAGGTCGCGAAGTATTTCATCCATAAATCGCTGAAATGATTGACCGGCGTTGCATAAACCAAAACACATCATCGGAAATTCAAAAAGGCCGAAAGGTGTGATGATGGCGGTTTTTTCGATGTCGGAAGGTGCGACTAGTATTTGGTTGTATGCTCGAAGGAGATCTAGCTTCGAGTAAATTGTCGTTCCGTGAAGATTGGACGTGAAATCGTGAAGATGAGGGAGAGGGTAGAGGTCAGGTTTGGTGACAGCTTTTAGGCGTCGGAAATCACCACAAGGTCGTCAGGTGCCGTCTTTTTTAGGAACGAGGTGGAGCGGACTAGACCAACAAGATTTAGAGGGACGACAGATGCCGTGGTCTAGCATTGTTTGGAATTCTACTTTGGCAGCTTTCAACTTGTCGGGGTGAAGACGTCGAAAGCGGGAACGAACAGGTGGTCCGGTGGTTTCGATTGCGTGCTGGGTATTGTGTGGTAGAGATGGGCGTGGAAAGGAGGGAGGTTGAACGATCTCAGGGAATTGCGTGAGCAACGCGGCAAACTTATTCGTCGTGTCACAGAGGTTCAGGCGTGCTGGGTTAGTCGACGGTGCAGTTGAAGGATGAACACCAGCGACAGAAAGTTGAGGAGTGCCATCCAACAGACGATGACGACGGAGGTCGATGAGAAGATCGAAGTGTGCCAAGAAGTCGGCTCCGATAATGGGGTATGTTACCTCTGTGAGGACGAAGGCCCATCGAAACGAACGGTGAAGACCGAAATCGAGTGAGAGAAAGCGGGAACCATACGTAGGGATCGCAGAACCATCAGCAGTAGACAAGGTGAACTTCTGTGGGCCATTAGTTTTGTCGCGGCGCGTGCACGGGAATGACGCTTACGTCGGCGCCTGAGTCGGTGAGGAAACGAACTTTGGTTGTTTTGTCGGTGACAAATAGGCGGCGTGTCGAGTTACGGCGATCGCTTGCCGCCACCTGCGATCGGAACATCAGTTTTTTGAAGAAAAGGAACAGGGGGAACGACAGTTTTGAGCTTTGTTACCGAACCTTTCGTGATAATAGCAGAAACCTGTTTTTGGGGGTGAAGTGTGTAGTTCTGATTTGGAACAAGGTGATCTGTAGCGACGGCGTATCAGCGAGGGGGTTGAACGTTGTTCGAGGTCGGTAAGGCGTTGAGTGAGCCGTTGGATCGCGTCTGATCCAACTGATGGCGAGAATGGATTGGACGGAAGACGGAAGTTGGTGAAGCCACAAAGTTTTGAGCGCGTCGTCAGATATTTGAGTGCCGGCGAGCTCCTTCATGCGCCTCCAAAGTTGTGACGGCTTATCGTCTCCAAGTTCGACCTCGTGGAGGAGTTTGGTGAATTTGTGTTCGTCGGTGTCGGTGAAAGCGGAAAGAAGCGCTGTTTTCAGGGCATCGTATTTGTGGGTCGCAGGCGGGTGGTTGATGATGTCACTGACGTATTCGAGGACGTCCATGTCGAGAGTGGAAACGACGTAATTGAATTTCGTAGTGTCCTGAGTGATACGGTTGGCTGGTAAGTCGAACTGAGCTTCGACTTGGCGGAACCAAAGATCGGGCCGGTGGCGCCAAAACGGAGGTAGCCGAACGGAGACACTTGAAATGCGTTGTGGCTCTAGAACCGCGTCGTCATTAGCCGGTTGAGCCATAATACTACAAGTGAAGTCGGGGTCACCAGTTGTAAGCATGTGCAAGAAAAATGAGACCGCGTAAGTCAGAGAACGAAAGTCTATATTTTTCTAACAAAGAAAAACCGAACAACTGATGTTTTTATGTAAAAATGTGAAGGGACGCCACATACCGGTGTCACAAGTTCCCAGAAAATCTGAAAAAATGAACTGTCCAGTCAGTATTCAAAATGAATTAAAAACAAGTCTTAAGCGGTTCGGGTCCGTATTTTCAAATGAGCTCGGAACAGTGCGAGATCATCGTGTGAAAATTAATATGAAACCTGATGCTGAACCTAAGTCTTTTTCAGTCAGAAGAATTCCCATAGCTTTGAAACCGCAGGTAGAGGCAGAAATCGATCGGTTGCTAGCTCAAGGGATCATTGAGCCAGTTGATATTTTGAATGAACCGGTGGAATGGGTCACGCCTGTAGTCGTTTTAGTCAAGCCTGGTGGGAAAGTTCGTTTATGTGGTGATTTTCGAGTATCCATAAATCAACACGTCGTTACGACACATTATCCTATGCCAACCTTCGATGATTTAGTGACTAAGTTAGGAGGTGGATGCAGATTTTCGGTTTATAGATCTAAAAGACGCTTATTTGCAATTGGAAATTGAGGAGAAATCCCGGAAATATCTAAATATCATCACACACAAAGGTATTTTTCGTTACCGTCGCATGCCGTTTGGGGTGAATTTTGCGCCACATTGTTTTCAAGCGCCAATGGACAAGATTTTGTCTGGGTTACCGGGCGTAGCATGTTATTTAGACGATGTGATAATTACAGGGAAAACAAACGAGGAACATTTTATGAACTTACATAACGTACTGTCGCGGTTAGAAAGCGCTGGAATTCGCGCGCAGCCTCACAAGTGTCGTTGGTTGGAAGAGTCCGTCAAGTATTTGGGCCACATTATTGACTCAAAGGGCATTCATCCCACTACTGAACATTTGACAGCCATAGCTCGAATGAAAGTTCCTACCAATTTGAAAGAATTGGGAGCTTTTCTTGGGTCAGTAAATTATCATTCGCGTTTTGTTAAAGACCTTCAAACTCATTGTGCACCCTTACATGATTTGTCAAAAAAAACCGTCGTTGGAAGTGGTCTTCAATAGAGGAAGACGCATTTGTGAAAGTTAAAAAACCGTACTCCACGGTGATTCCAATGAATAAAACGACAGTCGAATGTACGGTCTTAGCACTCCGGGAGATCTTTTTTTGCTTAGGTGTACCTCGAATGATTGTCACAGACAACGGTCCCCAGTTTACAGCTCACGAATTTGGAAATTTTTGTAAAGCTAATAACATCTCGCGAATTAGCACATTATCTATTCTCTTTTTTTTTGTAATAGGCGTTTTTTCGCCAGTTAAGTTGTGGATTTGCCATTTTGGTCCAATTTAAACTCGAATCAGCGTTGTTTTTGGCAATAATTGTCACGATTTTTGTTTACTTGTACAGCCTTGAATTAGTAGCGTGTATTCTCATTCTCAATCGTAGCCACGGGCTTGGCCCTGAAACAAAATTTTTGCATTGATGTCTACATTTTAGCCGTGGAATGGCCGTCGAATCGACAATTTTTTCTCAATTTCGGTCTGGAAGTTGAATCGTGAGACCACGAACCAGCGCTTTTTCGCAGTTATAGCCACGAATATTAGCGCGTTGCAAATTGCGGATCAGTACATTATAGCGCGCTTAAGGACCTAGTGAAACTTGTGAGTGGGGGCGGTGTATTTTCTCTATTTTAGCCGTGAATTTCCCTCAAGTAGGCGCATATTTCTGATGTATTTGAGCTACCAATCGAATAGTCAGCCCACACTCTTTGCTGATATCACTTGTAACGTAATATTCTCCGGGTCGGATATAGATTGAAATTCGTAAAAAAAAAAAAAAAAAAAAAAAATCACAGTCCAACCTTTTTACATGAATGAACCTAAAAATCCTAATTTTTCCGCATTTAAGCTTCTCGGCCCTGATAAGGGGCCCGGGGCGGTCCGCCCCCCTCGCCCCTGCCACGGTACGCTAGTGGATTGCCCCATCAACTTGAGGGTTTTCCGCCAGGTTGAAGAAACATAGTTTTCCTACTTGTAGAATCTATTCTCTCGTATCTTGCTCGACTCCACAAGTCTTTGTGGATGATGGTTGAGTGTGAGGGGGAAGGGTAGCCGCATGGGGCGGCAAAATTGGGCAGAAATCAAAATCCGGCCCTGCAGTCGCCAGCAGAGGCACGAATCGTTAATAAAGAAAAGTCAACGACTCAGAGTCACCGTTACCAAAAACGGCCGAAAGTGCAGTTTCTTTCTTTTTCAAATTTTGGCCATTATTTTGCAAAAATCACCCTGCGGGTGTTAAGTGTGCGATTTTTATGACAATGTGCAAGCAAGGCGGCTAAAACCGCACAGAACTACAAGGAGAACCCCTTCAACCTTTATTCGTCTGACAAAAAACCCGATAATGTTGGCTAGATTTTTGAATCATAGTGGTGAAGGCGTGGAGGGGGGGGGGTTATCAACTAATATAAATAGAAGGTCGCTCCTTAGCAATTTTGCTTCTTCAACTCGGCTCGAGCGCATCAATCACTCAATTTCCACTCTCCCGACTTAACAGTTTTCTCCATGTCTCCTTTATTTTTTTCCCCCGACACTTTTATTGGGATCTCCCCGGTGAAGTTCTCGTTCCGTGACCGGCTCCTTTAATAGGAAGGAAAAGACGATGAGGACGAAGAAGATGAAAGAGAGAGAGAGAGTGAGTGAGAGAGAGAGAAAAGAAAAAAACAGTTTAAAAGGGACCTTTCTCTTTAACGGAACTTGATTCCCGAGGGATCTTGCGATGAAAATCTGAGAAATGCGAGTGAGTTTTGAAGCCTTCCTCGAGGCAAGTTCCAAGTAATTCGAAGAAAATAAAAATTATTTTAAATTACACAATTACACCAGCGGGAAAGTTTTTATCATCATGAGCGTCGTTGTTATAATAAGCAAAAAGTCAGCATCGCCGAGCCTCCACGCTCGCCGTTCTCGTTCTGCTGGCTGTCGAAATGTCAACTCTTCCCGTTTAACCTTTACGAAAGGCTTCAACGTATACTTTGAAGAAGAAGTTGAAGAATAAAAGCCTTCGGCAGAACTTTTAAAAAATTCCTGGAGAATTATGATTGGAGACTGCGCATTCAACAATTGATGACGCATGACGATTCGCACTTTGAAACTGCCCAAACAGATAATTTTCATGACCTGAGAACAGGGTAACTGGCTATGCACGCCCTAAAATTGGCAAGTCTGACTCAAATTCGACGTTAAAATTGCTAAACTGACTAATTCGCACCGTGAAAATGGCAAAACGGATCATTCGCGCTCTAAAAATGACCAAACTGACCATAGCGTACTCTACCTAGCCTCCTCCTCCTACTTCTCTACCACTGCACCTCACCCAGAAGGCAGCGCGCAAGCGCTCTGAGATCCTTTTTGCATATTTTTGGTCGAATCACTCACTATACACTTCCAGTAACACGTTATCCTCGTTTAAAATCATTAGGTCTACGGACCCGGAGTTTTTTGGCTTGCAAGTGACAATTGAGCTTGAGTTTTGAGTTGCAATCTTGGTGATATCACTCATTCCCATCCCAATACCCTCTACCCAGCACCACCCTAACTAGGCGGCGCACGCGCTGAGACCCATTTTGCTACTTTTGCCGAATTGGTACCTATACTCCCGTAAAACGTATTCACGTTAAAAGCTTCGGATCCGACCAGCTACTGTCCATACGTTTGTTACCAGTACTTTCAAAGGTATTTGAGCGCTTTTTGTTGCCAAAACTATTCACTCACAATTTGGCTTCTGACCTGAACACTCCTGCCCAACGCAACTGCACCGTTTGGTCGAGCTTGAAACACCTACGAAACCAAGAAAGTATGCCTCGGTATTTTCCTAGACTCGGAGAAAGCCTTTTTTTACTACAAAGCATTCCATCCAGGCCTTCTCGCCAAGCTAAAGTCACACTAATAGGACACGTACTACAGGATCGCCCACTTCTATTTTAACTGGAGAACGTTTTCGGTCAAATATACCGGCCTCTCGACCCGCTGGAGTCCCACAAGGCAGTGTGCTTGGGCCATTCTTGTACTTGGCAGTTATTCATGCTTGAAACTGACCCTGTGACCTAACATGAGGCGGGAGTCACGCCAGTTGGTTCAGCGTTTGTAGCGAGGGAGCGATTTTCATCGAATAAAGCACTGATAGAACACTACACAGGCTTTGTCCGCTGTAAATGCTCAATACGCTTAACGCTGAAATCGCGTAACACCCGCTGACGTGTAGTACGGGGCTTGGAGAAACATCGTTCTGATTCGCGGCTAGAATTGAGAAAAAGCACTAAATCTCAGGTAAAATTGGGATTAAGCGCTAACTACGTAAATTGAAAAAAAAAAAACACACACTAACTCACGGCTAAAATTGAGGAAAAGCGCTGAGTGCACAGCTCGATAGGAATGAAATTGATTAATTCTATGAAATTAATTAGTTGATTCAAATTAAGTGAAAAAAAAATGTCTTCCTCTTCATGTTTATCCCCTTCTAGCCCTCCCCCACGCCTGAAATTTTGAATTTTGCAAACAAACGCAAAAATATTGTTAATAAAACGTGAACAAACGATTTTACGTCGAGATAATTATGCCGCTAAACAAACGATTTTCGTTAATGGGCGGAAAAGCGTGAAGCTAGCCGCCCGCAACCCTAGTCTGTTTTGTTGTTCAAAGTACCTGATAGGCAAAACAAACTAAAATTCTGGCTAAACAAACGTTAACAAACGATTTGGAGGCTAGAAATGACGGCTAAACAAACGATTTCGTTCATGGAAATTTGCTGCACCCAACTATTTTTTTTTTAAAAAAATTCGTGTCTCAAAGTGATAAAACTAAAATTTTGGCTAAGCAAACGTGAACAAACGATTTTACGTTGAGATACGCCGCTAAACAAACGATTTCGTTCGTGGGACGGGGGAGCATGAAGTTAGCCGCACCCAAGTTTGTCTGTTGTTCAAAGTACTTGATAGCAGGGGCGTAGCCAGACCTTGGTCTAGGGGTGGGCAGAAGGCGTTAGACGCACCAGTAACCCTGGGGAAGAAAACTGGTAGCTCGTCTACTCAGATTTGAGCGCTTTGAAGCGTCAAATTATTCATCAGAAATTGAATTTTCACAACAAGGGTCAGAGTCCGGCGTCAAAAACTAACATGGGAAACTGTCGTTGTAGCCTTCTATTGAGGATTTTCTGTCCAAAAACGGACAATGTTTTTCCCCAAAAATAATTAATTGTAAGAAGAGCTTAGCTTAGGGGTGTCCGACTTTTCAACTCTTGCCTGAGAGACGTTAAAAACTGATATTTTTAAACCACAAAACTGAAGATTTCACTCCGAAACTGAATATTTCATTCCGAAACAGACAATTTCACGCAAAAACTGAAAGTGGCCGAACACAACTGGCGATTTTACCCCCAAAACTCACGTTACACACTAAAACTGATGATTTTACCATAAGACTGGTGATTTGAACCCAAACGGATGGCGTGCCTCAAGGATCTTCTCTGGGCCCAGTGCTATTTATTATATACATCAACGACCTACCTGCGTTCCTCGCCAGTGCATCGAAAGGTGTGAGCGTATATATGTATGCTGATGACGTGACGTGCGGTTCCCGGCAACTGGCGCGAGTGATGCGTTGGAGGGAGAACGCCTCCTTCAGGAGTGGTGTGACGCGAACGGCCTATTTCTAAACAAGAACAAGACTCTTTGTCTTTGTGAAGATGTTTAAAAACGTGTTATGAAAAGAACGCCATTTTCGTGCTAAACCACCATTTTGTGCTGAAATCGCCAATTTGTAGTGAAAACTTCAGTTTTATGGTAATTTTTTAAGGTAAAAACTTGAATTGTGAGTTCAAAAACTTCTGTTTGGTGGTAAAACCACCAGTTTCGGGGTAAAATTTTCGTTTCTAGGAAAAACTGACAAAATGTATTTTTAGGGTAAAATCGCCATTCTTGTAGTGAAATCTTCTGATTTCATATAACACGTCAGCTTTGCCGTGTAATCATTAGAATTGGGCTGAAATCGTCACTTTTTGAGACGAAATCCTGCAAAACTAAATATTTTACGCCAAAGCTGGCGTGTTATATAAAAACAGAACATTCCAAGACATTACTTGTGATTTTACCCTTGAACCAAATTTGACAGATTTCCCTCAAAATGAAATGTTTACTCCAAAACTCGTGTTTTCACTCAGTGGCGTAGGTAGGAATTTGTCCTAGGGCGGTGGGGGGATCAGATTGAAATCTCGTTAGAGGGAGGGCAGAGGGTAATTTCGACCTAAGTCTCTGTAAAAACAAGAACTATAATTTTACTTAGCCTTTTCCTCATTTTAGCCACGAATTACCGCTATTTCACCTTTTCTAACCGCCAATTAGCGCTTATGACCAGTTTAAGCCGCGAATTTCTCAATTTCAGGCATGAATGAGTGCTTTTTGTCAACTTTACTTGCAGATTACCCGAATTTTTCAATTTTGGCCGCGAGTATCGTTCTTCTTAATTTCAGCCGTGGGTTAGCGGTATTTGACCCCTTCCCTCCCCATAGCCATGAATTTGCGCATTTTCTCAACTTTAGCAGCAAAGCAGAGTTTTTCTTAATTTTCCACGAGTTTTGCCATTTTTCCCAATTTTAGCAGCAAATTAGCGATTTTTTCAGTTTTCTTAGCAGGGGTTTAGCACTTTTTCCCGTTTTTAGCTAAAAATTAGCGTTTTTCTCAAGTGTTTTCCTCAATATTAGCCTCGAAATAGAGGGATTTTCACTAATTAGAGTTTTTTTGGTTCACCATGCGTGATTTTTCTCAGTTTTACCCGCGAATTAGCGGATTTTTCACCCTTTTGCCATAAATTGGCAATTTTTCTCAATTTTGCCTCAGAAGTTGCCTTTAGAAAACTCAAAAATTGCCTTCAGAAGCTGTGAATGGCGTATAATTCAGTTTTGACACAAATTAGAATTTTACTCAATTTTAGTGAATTAGCGTTTTGTGCAATTTCAGCTGTAAATTAGCTGTTTTATTCCATTTTTCGCCGTGAATTAGCACTTTTTCTCAATTTAGTCTCAAAATAACCTTTAAAATCTCTTAATTTTGACCAGGCTAATTATTTTTTTTCTAAATACTACCCGCAAATTAGCGGTTTTTTCACATTTTAGCACCGTATTAGCAATTTTATGTATAGATTATTGCTTCTTCTTAGTTCTAGCCCGTGAATCAGCGTTGTTTTCACCTATAGCCGTGCATGAATTTCCAGTTTTTCTGAATTTTAGCCACATACTTGCCTTCAGAAGGCTCGTATTTAAATTAAAAATGTCAAATTGCACTTCAAATCCAAGAATTATTGATGGTCCTTAATTTTAGCAGCGTAGTAGCGTTTCCAACCCGTGCGTTACCGAATTTTCTCAATTTTTGCAAAGAATTGGCGTTTTCCTCTAATTAAGCTGCAAATTAGCAATTTTTTTCTATTTTTGAATTTCAGTCTACATCCGACCTGGAGAATATAACGTTACAAGTGATATCAGCAAAGAGTGAGGGCTGACTATTCGATTGAGCCCCCGAGAGAGCTATTCTGGTGGCTGAAATACAGAAATAATTTGCGCCTTCTCATTCTTGGATGAAATAGAGAAAATAGACCGTCCCCAGTTTCGTTAGGTCCTTACAAGCGCACTAATGTACTGATAGGCAATTTAGAACTGGCTAACGCGGAAAAACTTTTAAAAAAGCTCTAATACTAGTGGCTATAACTGCGAAAAAGCGCTGATTTGTGGTCTCACGATGCAACTTCCAGTCAGAGATTGAGAAAAAATAGTTGATTCGAAGTATATGACGGCCATTCCGCGGATAAAATGTAGAAATCAATGCATAAGTGTTGTTTTTGGGCCAAGCCCGCAGCTGCAATTGAGAATAAAAGCTACCAATTCAAGGCTGTACAAAACATCTCGGCTAATATTAACAAAAACAACGGTAATTCGGATTGAAATTGGGCCAAAATGGCAAATTCACAACTGAAATAGCGAAAAGATATGCTAATTCACAGCAAAATTATCAGAATACGCCATTTCACAGCTGAAATAAAGAAAAATCACTAAATCGCGGATGAAGTTGAGGAAAAACGTTGATTCGCGGATATCAAAATGAAGAAAATCACTAATTCGCGGATGAAATTGAGAAAACGCAAATCCGTATAGCTTTTGAAAGATTCGAGGCTCAAACTGAGAACCAGCGCTAAACCATAGCAGGAAGTAGACAAAAATTGCTTTTGTGGGGCTAAAATCTAAAAAACAACGCGGCTAAAATTGAAAATATATTAATTAGGGCGGCTAGCATTAAGAAAAGCACTAATTTTCAACTCAAACTGAGAAATCAGTAGCTAAAATTGAGGAAAAGCGCTAACCCGTGGCCAAAATTTGGGAAAATCACTAAAAGTTCGAGGCTAAAACTAAACAATAAATTCGCGAATTCACAAATTCAGAGGCTAAAAACGCTTCTACGCAGCTAAAAGAGAGAAAAAAAAGCGCTCATTCGCGGCTATAATTGAGGAAAAAATTTGCGGATAAAGTGTTTAAGAATTTTTAATTCCGCCATCTCGCCTTCTGAGGGCAACATTGTGACTGAAATTGAAAAAAAAAAAACGGTAAATTCATGGCTGTAAGTAAAAAAAAAACACTCTGATTCACGGCTAGAACTGAGAAGAAGTTGAAATTTTAAAAAATGCTAATGCGGTGCTAAAATGGAGAAGAACCCGCTAATTTGCAGCTAACATTGAGAAAATCAGTAATTATTTGGCTAAAATTGAGAGAAAGGTTAATTTTCAGCAAGAATTGAAAAAAAAAAAAAAAGTGCTGATACGCTGCCAAAAATGGGAAAATTGCCAGTTTGCACTTGAAATACTGGAAAACGCCAATTCGTGGTTAAAATGAACAGAATTCGCTACCTAACGGGTTAGAAACGCTACTACGTTGCTAAAATTACGAAAAAGCGCTAATTTGTGGCTGAAATTGAGAAAGTTCGCGGCTTCCTCGGTCTACTTTGAGGCTAACATTGAGAAAAAGCGCCAATATTATGGCTAAGGGTGAAAAACCCGCAAATTAGCGGCTAAAACTGAGAAAAATCGCTAATTCGTAACGTTAGGGTTATGGTGAACGTAAAAATGCTTATTTGTCGTAAACATTTAGAAAAAAAAACCGGTATTTTGCGGCTAGTATTGAGTAAAACGCTAATTTTCAGTTCAAACTGATTAAAGTGCTAATTCCCTCGTCCCTGCAAGGAAAAATCGCTAAGTTGCAGCTAAAATTGTGGAGAACGCCAACTCGAGAAAAAGTTGAGAAACATCGCTGATTCACACTCACAGGAATAAAAAAGCTACTTTGCTGCTAGAAGTTGAGAAAAAGCGAGCGTTTATGTCTACAAGGTGGGGGGGGGGATTTCCCACTGATCCCTGGCTAATTTGCGCTAAATTACGGCGAAAAGCGCTAATTTGCTGGAAAAGTTGACCAAAAGCGCTCATTCACGGCTAAATTGGAGGAATTCGCGGTAAAATGGCGAAATTCGCGGCTTAAACTTGGCATAAGCGCTGTTTGGCGGATAGGTTGTGGAAACGGCGGTGATTTGCCTAAAATAAGAAAAAGGCCTCGGCTACAATTAGGAAAAGGCCTTAGCGGTTACCAATAGAGGTTTAGAGTATGAATAATTAGAGACTTTTAGGGGCTTCTTGAAGATTTCCGCCCCGGGCCTCGATACGTGTAGGGCCGCAAGTGGCTCGAAGTCGAGAAAATCTGCTAAAACTAACTTCAACGAGTAACAGTGGACTAGCGATTTTTTCACTTTCTGGCACAAAGCTACCTTTAGAAGCGTCGAATTTGACGTTTTGCCCATTTAAATCGCAAATTAGCGTTTTTCCTCACTTTAGCGCTTCTCAATTTTATCGGTGAATTAGCCGCGGATTAGCGATTTTTCGCATTTTAGAGTTTTTTCTTAGTTTTTGCGGTGATTTCGTATTTTTCTTGATTTTAACCGCTAATGAGCAATTTTTCTCAATTTCATTCATGAATTAGCGCTTTTTCCGTACTTTGCCCGCGGAAGCTTTAAGGAAACTGGTAGCCGCGAAGTAGCACTTTTTCTCACTTCTGTCCGTGAATTAGTAGCGGTGTACCGTGACCGCGCCGCGTGGCGAGGGGGCCAGATTGCCCCGGGCTCCCTGTGCGGGCCTAAAAATGTGGATATTTAAGGATCTATGTTCATGTTTGTAAACGTGAAAACGAGTTTTTGGCATGCAGTTGGCTCCTTTCGACGATTTTCAATCCATCCGACCCAGGATGGAGTGCTTGCAGGTGATTAGCAAAGACTCTTGGGGTGGGCAAAATACAATGTATTTTAAAATACTTTGTATTTTAATCAAAATACAAATACTTTCCCAACTTGTTCTAAGGGTTTATGTCTGAATACCACCTGATGCTTTTCGAGCGCTAGTTGTCTCAATTCTTGAACCTTTTTTGCCGCCCCATGAGGTTGGTTCCCCCAAGAGAGATTTCAGTTTATGTGCTTTTTTCGCCGGATTCGTGTATCGTGTTCCTGTTCGTGATTTCGAGTTGTAGTAGTTGCAGGGGAAAGATTATGGAAATTGACGAAGCGGGCCAGTCGAAATCATCGACAAACCCGCCTCTCATTTCATATAAATATGGCTTATCATATTAATCAATTGGCGCGGTCTCAAACCCAAGGACACCATGCGCATGTCTAAATCATATGCCTAGGCTACGCAAGTGTCTGGGGTTGGATCTCCTAGTGTCCTAGTCCTATCCACCGAGTTAATAAACACGAGTACACGAATCTCACATCCCTGGGGAACAGTGCAACCGCTGCACGGGGAAAAATGTCTAAATCCAAACCGATTGTCGTTCATGAGCTGCGGCTTGGTTGCTATTTCCTTGGATTTCATAGTGAATTCTAGCTTGCTCTATTCAGATTAGGTCACCTGTTGGCCTTCGAATACGCCATGCCCTGGATCCAAGAAGACATACTGATAGCTTTATTGTCTCTCTAGTTTTATCAAGAAAATGCTGCGCGACCGTGCCGGTCAGGTCACCGATCTAGGAATTGATGCAAAATTATCGCTGGAATGGATGAGGGGGGGGGTATGTGTAGGGTGTGCGTGAGGGTCTCATGAAAATCGTCGTGAGTCTGACCTTCCTGGTTCAGAAGGCCTTCAAATATTATATTTTTCTGTTTTAAAAAGAGTTTTATGCTTGGACGAAAAGTATTTGTATTTTAAAACTCAAAATACAAGTACTACGTATTTGTATTTTAAATTGCAATTGGGATTGTATTTTGTATTTCAATTACATTTTCAAAAGTATTTTGTATTTGAAATACTTTTTTCGAAGTATTTTGCCCACCCTCTTTGCCAAAGAGTGTAGCTGAATAATTGATTTAGCCCACAAAAGCGCTATGCTACGCTGCTCCCCAGTTTTTTTTTTTTGTTGTTTTTTAGGTCCGTAAGCGGATAAAGATGAGAAGGCGTACTAATGTGCTATTCTTGCAGGCAAATACCAACGCGTCCAAAAAGTTGGGAAAAATCACTAGTATTCGTGGCCGAAACTGTTCAAAAGCTTTTATTCGCGGTTTCTAGATGAAACATCCAGGCCGAAATTGAGAAAAAATCGCTTATTCGCGGTGTATATATGCCACTTTATGCCTAAAATGAAGAAAAAACGCTAATTTGCTGTTGCTAAAATTGAGACGTGGCCCAGTTTTTGCATTTCTGCAAGCGCTAAAAGGCAAGAAAACCCACTAAGGCTATAAGCAGGAGTGGGAAAGATACTTGAGTATTTAAATTACTTTGTATTTTAAATACAAAATACGTATTTTGTAATTGTATCTAAATACTTTTGGAGAAGTATTTGTATTTCTGAACTTAAAATACATTTTTGAAAGTATTTTGTATTTCACACTCAACGAAAATACAAATAAAAATACAAATACTTTTAGTTTCAACGTTCTTTAGTTTCCACTTCTTCGCCACCATTCACCAGTACAACCTAACTTAGTGACACCATATTTGGCACAAAACCCCGGCGTAATAACAGCCTTCGATTGACGTTTTCATTTTTCGAAAAAGTGGAGAGGAAAGGGTAGTCATGGTGGGAGGTGGAAGTTCCGAATTCCTTGTTAGCACAACTGCCGCAAAAATGATGCTAGCGGATGGAAACTTGGCACAAAAATGGATCATACAGAGCCCTAGCCTACAAGTACACAAAGCTGTACAAGTTAAACAAAACTCGTGGCAATTATTGCGAAAAACAACGCTAATTCGAATTTAAACTGGACCAAAATGGCAAATTCACAACTCAAATGGCGAAAAATCGCCTATTAATAAAAAAAAAAGAGAATAGATAATGTGCTAATTCGCTGCAAAATTATCAGAAAACGCTATTTCACAGCTGAAATGAAAAAAAATCACTAATTCGCGGCTGAAATTGAGAAAACTAAATATGTAGCTTCTGAAAGAATCGAGGCTCAAACTGAGAAACAGCGCTAATCCATAGAAAAAAATTGCTCACGCGGGCTAAAACCTAAAAAACCTACGCGGCTGGAATTGACAAAAATATTAATTAGCGGGGCCAACTTTAAGAAAAACACGAATTTTCAACTCAAACTGAGAAAAAAGTGCTAATTGGCTGCTAAAAAATGGCTAAACTGCAGCTGAAATTGAGGAAAACGCCAAATCGTGGCTAAAATGGAGGAAAATCGCCAATACAAACGAAAGAATCCCTACTGCACTACTAAAATTGATTAAAAGCGCTAACCCGTGGCCAAAATTGGTTAAAGTTGTAGCGTGCCAACCGCTAACAAACCTCAATTTTTATTTTAAAAAATAACAAACATTACGTTAAAAAAAACAACGTAAGTCAGTTTGATCGCGAGTTCGTATTTTCCCAATTTTTCATTGTCGTTATAAAAAAGATCTCGAAATTTTTCGTTGGCCGTTATTTTGTGTACCGAAGAGAGCGCGACCCACAAAGTCACTAAACCTTGAAAAATTGACAAAACACAAATGCGTAGCTTCTGTTCGAGGCTAAAACTAAACAATAAACGCTAATCCATAGCAAACACTGAAGGAAAAATGCCAACGTGGGACTGAAGTGTAAAAAAAAAAAACAAAAAAAACAGCTAATATTGAAAAATTCACTTTAATTAGCCTGTCATAAATAAATAAAAACTCTCGTTTCAGCTCTAATTGGGAAAAAGTGTTATTCCCGGCTAAAATTTGAGGAAATCACGAATTCGTGGCTGTAAAATTGAGGTGATTCGCGAATTCACAGATTAGAAACGCTTCAAAGCAGCTAAAGTTGAAAAAAACGCGAATTTACGGCTAAAATTGAGGAAAATAATCGCGGATTAAGTGTGTTGGAATTTCTAATTCCGCCTTCTGACGACAACTTTGTGGCTAAAATTGAGGTAAACGGCAAATTCATGGTTATAATAAGTAAAAGAAAAAACACTGATTCACGGCTAGAACTGAGATGAAGCCCTATTCTACATACAATTAAAATTGAAAAAAATTACTAATTCGGTGCCAAAATGTAAAAGAATCCGCCAATTTGCGGCTAATATAGAGAAAATCAGTAACTATTCTGGCTAGAATAAAGAGAAAAGTTAATTTTCAGCCTAAATTGAAACAAAAAGTGCTAATTCACTGTCAAAAATGGAAGAATTGCCGATTTGCAGTAAAAATATCGGAAAACGCCAATTCGTGGCTAAAATGAACAAAATTCGCTAATACACGGGCTAGAAATAGCTACTGCACTGCTAAAATTACGAAAAAGCGCTAATTTACGGCTAAAATTGAGACAAATTTAAATTTGCGTCAAAAATTTGAAATACGTTAATTCGCGGCTTCCTCGGGAGACTTTGAGGCTAAAATTGAGAAAAAGCGCTAATTTATGGCTATGAGTGAAAAACTCGCAAATTCGCGGCTAAAACTGAGACGAAATCGCTATTCCGCAGTGTATGGTTACGGTGAACAAAAAATGCTAATTTGTGGTAAACATTTCGAGAAAACCGGCATTTTACGGATAATGTTGAGTAATTTTCAGCTCATACTGAGTAAACCGCTAGAAAAAATCACTAATTTGCAGCTAAAATTGTGGAAAACGCCAACTCGTGGAAAGATAAAGAAACATCGCTGATTCACAGGATACAAAATCTACTTTGATGCTAAAGTTGGGGAAAAGCGCATATTTATGTCTTTATGGTGGCGGGGGGGTATTAACCCGCTAATCAGTTGCTAATTTGCGGCGAAAATTGCTAATTTGCTTTTAAAGTTGACAAAACGCACTCATTCGCGGCTAAAATGGAGAAATTCGCAGTTTAAACTTGGCATAAGCGCTGTTTAGCGGATAGACTGTGCAAATAGCGGTAATTTGCCGACAATATATGGAGAAAGGCCATGGTTAAAATTAGGAAAAGGCCTTAGAGGTTACCAATAGAGGTTTTATGTATACTAAGAGACTTTTAGGGTCCTCTTGAAGATTCCCGCCCCGGGCCCCGATATAGGTCCACCAGTGACCTCATCTCCTTTTCAGCTCACGATCCACCAGTGCTCGCCGGTTCGGTACTAAATACTTGGTGAAAACTTGTCTACTTTTTTTTGCGCATCGCGGCGCAGCGCCATTTCGCGCTGCTACATTTTGTCAACTTGTCTATTGAAGGACCTGATCGAAATCGAATTTTTGAAAAGTATTTTAAATTGTATTTGTATTTTTTTCAAAATACAATTCAAAAAGTATTTGTATTTCAGTACTTAAAATACATTTTTGAGAGTATTTTGGGCTTTGTATTTAAAATACATTTTCAAAGTATTTTGCCCACCCCGTGCTATAAGATAGGAAAAAGTTAATTCGGGGCTAAAATTGAGAAAAATTACAAATTCTTAACTGAAATTGCAGAAAATCGCCCATTCGCGGATAAAAAAGTGAAAAGCCACAGATTCACAGATAATTTTCGAAAAATGCTAATTCACGACTAAAATTGAGAAGAATGGCTAATTAGCTGCTGAAATTGGGACATAGGTACACTAATCCACAGCCAAAATTGAGAAAAATAGCTAATTCGCTAATGAAATTGACAAAAAGCGCTACTTAGCGGCTAAACATGGAACAATCCTATTTCGCGGACTTTATTGAAAAGAATAAATACAGCTAAAATTGAAAAAAAAAAAAACAGATAATTTGCGGCTAAAGTAAAGAAAAACGGCAGTTTTTTGAAAATAAATTCCATCAATAACATCTGCGAAGAAAGGAACATTTAAAATGGAGGGGAGGGGTGCAGTTTCTTTTCTTTTTCTTTTTTATAAGCATCCCCCGTGGAATTCTATAATGAAACTCACAAAAAAACTAAGCCTTGGCGTACTATTAATTGCCTTTCCAAACCGTTACAGATAGCCAACAAAGGCTTAATAAGCTTCTTCTTGCATCCACGCCGCACTTCTTACCGTCATAATTATATGCTAATAATGTTTTAAAAAACTGGATCCTTTCGTGGAGCGCTGAGATGTGACAGGAACAGGAACAGGGAGGTGGGGGGGGGGGTAGAATCATCAGACGAAACTAATTTTAGTCTCTGCGGAGCCTACTTCCCCTTGACCTTAACAATCACGCGCGTTGTCTCGAACGAAACAGACGCGTATTGATGGTGTGGGGATTTTTTTGGGGACATTAATTTTACCAACGTATTTTAGGGCATCAATTATGGGACACTACTTGTAGAGTCTTTTGAAAACGGTACAGTCATGTTTCAAGGGGAAGGTGGGGGAGAGGGGGGAACAAGTTCATTTTCTCACGTTTTCGGGTGTAATTTTACCAAGTTTTTTTTTTTTTTTTTTTTTTTTTTTGTGGAATACGCTACTCTTAAGATACTCCAAGAGGAACATTACCAAAAAAAAAAAAAATGACCCCCCAGACTTGGACAGGTAGCATTCCTACCTTCTACCCCCCCTCCCAGCCCTCCAACGAACATAACGAAATTACTGCGAAATTCTAATTAGCCCTTCCAACCGGTTTCATAGTAGATAGCTAGAAAATTCCGCTCGACGACTAAACAGACGGTTCTTTATTTCTTTTTAACTGCAATTTTTTCTCTGTTTGAATCGTCTCCGTGTAACCAGACTAATAGCCAAAGGTTCAGAGCGACAGTTCTTCTCTAGCGTAATTAATTGTACACGAGATAATTAGTCCATGAAGCGTGTTTTTTGCACTCACGAACACAGTTTGAGCTCGTTCATGTTTTTTTTTTTTTTTTTTAGAAAAAAATGCACTTATTGTCATGCACAACGAGGGGAAAAAGTGGTTCTAGCCATTGAGAGTCCCCCCCCCCTTCACTTATAAACACCGCTCTTTCACAAACTACCGTATGAGCGATGTCGCTGTCGTTTCGAGATCGTATTTAAAACGACTTCTTTTTATTTTTAAACTGTCATAATAGCCAACAAGTTAGCGCAAAAACTGATTGTTTTTTTTTTTTGTCTTGCAAAAGTAAAAATACCACTAACTCTTCGAATTGTTTCGAGCAGCTATTGCTAGACTGCACAGAGGAGAGGAAGAACGGGCGAAACTAAAAAAAAAAAAAAAAAATAGCGTGAAACGAAAATCAGCTGCAGTGTTTACGGTCTGTTGCACATCCTATGCTTTAGGGGGGCAAGACGGTCGCGGAGGGGAAGCGGGTTATCTAGGGTTTTAGACTAAATCTCTATAGAAAGACAAATAACGATGGAAATCCTCGCTATAGAACGCGAATTCTCTCTCACTCTCTCTTAGTTCTCAAATTTTTACAGGGCAAGCTCTTACAAGAGTATAAAGCTTGATTTCGTCGTTTCGTTGGTGTATCAAGACGGGAAGAAGTCGATATTTGCAGCGTCACACTCAAAGTCATTTGGCTATACTTTTACCTCTACACGAAACAAGAAATGAAAAGAGAAAGATTGACAGAGAGAGGCCCTCTCAGTGTGTATCTTGTTGATAACTTCAAAAGCTGAATCATTGCTACTTTATGTTGATATACTGGTAGTGTACTGTTGTAGGGTATTATAGACGGGACTTAATGTGAGGCTTGTGAAGATGAAACAAGGTGGGTGTGGAGGGAGGTGTAGGAACGAGAAATACGAATAATAAAGGGTTGTTGTAAGGATAATGAGGATTATCAGTCAGAGTCAGTCTCTGGGGAGGGAGGGAGGGAGGGGGAATTGTGAAATTGACAGTTCCCCAAGCCACGCTGCCAGTTACTGCAAGCAACATTTCTGCAGCAGCCTACCCCGTCCTGTCCTATAGATTCCCCCCCCCCCCACAACAAGACCTACAAGTACACAAACGAAGGGGCGCTATAGTACCAACGCTCTAAAGAGCTCCATAAAATCTCCAAAAATGAGCGTTTCTCGTTGAAGTTAGGTTTAGCAGATCCGCATGCGTCCAGCTGCTTCCTTGGACTTCAGACCCCTCGCAGTATAGCTTACCGAGGTATGGTAGCGAGGTGGGTGGACCGCGCCGGGCCCCCGAAAAGCTTAAATACGGAAAAATGAAGATTTTTAGGTTATCCGTGGATGAATAGTAGGTATGTGAAAAGTTCGGACGGTTGGACAGCGATTTGACTGCTTTCTACTAATTTCAGTCCACCCGACCTGGAGAATATAACGTTGCAAGTGATATCAGCAAAGACTGTGGGCTGAATATTCGATAAGACCCCGAAAGCGCTATTTATGGTGGCTCAAATTGAGAAAATTCGCGGCTAAAAAGATGAAATACACCGTGTCCCCAGTTTTAGTAGGTTCTTAAAGCCCAGTAAAGTGCTAATCGGCAATTTTCAACTTGCTGATGCGGCAAAAAAATTTAAAAATCGCTAATAGTCGTGACTACTACTGCGAAAAAGCTCTGATTCGTGGTCTCGCGATGCAACTTCCAGACTAAAATTGAGCGAAAATCGCTGATTCGCGGTGTACGGAAGTCATTCTACGAATATATTGTGGAAATCAACGCGAAAGTGTTGTTTTCGGACCCAGCCCCGCGGTTAAAATTGAGATAACACGCTATAAATATTGGCCAAACAAAAAACGCTTTCAGTTTAAAATTGGGCGAAAATAGCAAATTCGCCACTCAAATTGCGAAAAATCACCCGCATTCGCATACAAAAAAGCGAAAAGATGCTAATTCGCTGTAAAATGAACAGAAAACACTATTTCACAGCTTAAATTGAAAAAATTGCTAATTTGTAATTTGCGAATATAATATAGAGCTGAGGAAAAACGTTTTTTCGCGGATACAAATCAAGGAAATCAACTTAGCGCGGCTACAATCAAGAAAAATGCTAATTCTCAGTTCAAATTGGGAAAAAGTGATAATTCTGTGCTAAAAATGGAAAACGTGGCTTATTTGCAGCTTAATTTGAAGAAAACGCTAATTCTTGGCAAAAATTGAGAAAATTTGGCTATATAAGTAAATACAATATAAATAAAATAAATTTGGAAAATAAATAATTAAGAAGTCTGGACAAAATTAAGAGACTTTAAAGGTTATATTATGCCTAAATTGCGTAAAATGCCAATTTACAGCTAAAATTGCGCAAGACATCAATTATTGACTGAAATTGAGAAAATTCACGCTGCTAAAATTAAGAAAAAGCGCTAATTCGCGACTAAAATTGAGCTAATTCGCGCTAAAATCACTAAACCCCGGCTTAAAATGAAAAAAACGCAAATGCGTATAGCTTTCGTTTGAGGCTAACAAATGAACAAAAAACTCTAATCCGTAGAAAAAAAAAATTGAAAGAAAAAATGACAATGTGGGACTAAAATGTAAAACAACACAGCTAATATTGATAAATTCACTAATTAGCCCGGTATAAGTCAAGAAAGAGCTCTAGTTTTCAGCTCAACTTGGAAAAAGGGCTATTCCCTGCAGCTATAATCGAGGAAAACACCAATTCGTGGCCAAAAAATGAGAAAATTCGCGAAATTTTACAGGTTAGAAACGCTAATGCGCTGCTAAAATTGAGAAAAAGTGCTAATTTGCGGCTACAACTGAGGGAAATCACAAATTCACGGAGTTTTATTAATACTTCTAATTTAAATACTCGCCCTCTGAGTGCAAGTATTTGACTAAAATTGAGAAAAACGGCAAATTTATGGCTACAAGTAAAAAAAAAAAAAAAAATACTGACTCGCGGCTAGAACTGAGTAGAAGAAGCACTATTCTACTACAGTGAAAAGTAAAACAATTGGTAACGCGGTGCTAAAATGTAAAAGAACCCGCTAATTTGCGGCTAATATTGAGAAAATCAATAATTAGCTTGGCTAAATTTTGAATTTCAAAAAAGTGCTAGATTGCCAATTTACAGCTGGCATATAACACCAAGTCGTCTAAAATTAACAAAACTCACTAATTCACCGGATTGGAAACGCTACTACGCTGCTAAAATTAAGATAAAAAGCGCTAATTTGCGGCTAAAATTGAGGAAAATCACTATAATTCACGGCTAGAATTGAGAAAAATTCCAGTTTGTGTCAAAAATTGAAAATATTCCGATTCGTGGCTTCCGCAGGCAACTTTCAGGTTGTCAAAATTGGGCAAAACCGCCAATTTGTGGCTATGGGGGGAAACGTTTGCGTCTAAAACTGAGAAAATTCGCTAAATCTGTATAGTGTAGGGTGAACAAAGAAATGTGTGGCAAAAATGTAGAAAAAAAAACAGCTATTTTGCGGCTAATATTGAGGAAAACGCTAATTTTCAGCTCAAACTGAGTAAAATGCTAATTCCCTGGCCCCTGCTTAAACAAAATATAAAAACTCCCTAATTTGCAGGTAAACTTTGAGCAAAACGCCAATTCGTGGAAAGTTAAGAAACGTAGCTATGATTCCCGGGATAAAAACGCTACTTTTTGTTCGTGAAGTTGAGAAAAAGTGCAAATTTCTGGCTATGGTGGGGAGGGGGGTGTGAAAATTGAGAAAAGCGCTATAATTTGCTTGGAGGAAATAGTTTTCGGCCTTTGAGGCCATTTTTAACGCTTTTTTTTTTACTTCAGTCCAAACGGATTGGAGAGTACGTTGTATGTTGTTTTGAAGACAACGAATGTTAGGAAATTCTCTGACAATTTTTCAAGTAATAAACTCAGCAATAAACCAATTTCTCGAATTTCGCTCACTATAAAACACCAATTTCTTGGCATTTTTAATGAAAATCAAATTTCGCGGATTTGGCCTGATTCAAAAGCCACTTTTGCGGGTTTTGCACGATAAAATACCATTTTCGAAGCTTTGCCCCACTAAGAAATAAATTTCTTATGTTTCGATCTCCAAGAAACCAAATATTTCTGATTTTTCTTGTCCAAAAATTAGCTCATGAAAAACAAATTTATAGGATTTCACTAGGGTAACGAGTTGTCAAAGTAGTTTCCGAGGACGTCTGACACGAAAAAGTAGGACACTTGCGATGGAAAGTAGGACACCTGAAAACAGGTTAACAACGACTAATCGTATGATCAATGTAATGTTGAAATAGTTGTTCACTGGTTTGAATGAAGCAAATCCGCAAAATCATTTTTGAAAGAGTGAAAGTCCGCAAAAGTTGGGTGGGGCTATAGGCCAAAATAACGAAATTTGGGTTTCGAATAAACCAAATTCGGAAATTTGGTTTTGAAAGAGCCAAATTAAATCCTACTGATTTTAGTAGGAGCAAACCCCAAGAAATTTGATTATTAAAAGCTTGAGAATCCGTGAAATTGGGTAGTAAATAACAAAAATCTGTTAAATTGGATTTTTAAGGTTCCAAATTCGAAACATTTTGTTATGGAAGAGTGAAATTGGAGGTTGAAAACGCCATTTGTATTCCGCCTAATTAGCTATTCAAATTAACGGAACCTGCGAAAAGGCACGGAATTTAATTTTTGATCAGACAAATATTACAAAAATTGAGTTTTATAGGACGCAAAGTTCCCGAAATTGGGTTTTATAGGAGCTCTGTCCACAAAACTGGGGTTTGAACGAGTGAAACTCCACAAAAATTGTTTATGAAAGGGCAAAACTCACAAAAATTGGGTTTTGAAAGAATATAACTCACAAATTTTAGTTTTTAAAAGCGTAAAAATCCACAAATTTGGGGTAGGGTATTACAAAAATCCATGAAATTTGGTTTTCAAGGTGCCAAATTTGAAACATTTGGTTATGGAAAAGCGAAAACGGGGTTTGAAAAAGCCGAAATCACAAAATTTGTTTTTTCGTCGTTCGTATATGTTGCCAAGTGATTTTGTCGAACTCACCGAACCTGTGAACCTGATTTTTATAAAGAGCTAACCGAAATGGTTCTATTGGAGCCCAGTCCACAAAATTTGGTTTGAATGAGCGAAAGTTCACAAAACTGAGTTTTGAATGAGCTAAACCAATAAAATTGGTGTTTTGCAATAGAAAATCCCGCGAAATTGGGATTTGAACGATACGAATAATCCGCAAAATTTTTTTTTTTTTTTGAAAGAACAAAAATCGGCGAAATAGGTTTGGCAGAGTTAAAATGACCTTTGATTTGTAAATTGGGCCAAACGCGAGTGATTATCCAAATTGTCTGATTTTACGGTCGAATGTTCTAGATTGTGGGATAGTGCCAGATGCTAAACTAAGCTGTAAGCCCCTCAGCTTGTACCGTGAAAGATGTTGGGACTAGACGTTACAGGTTGAGACCGAAAAGTAGGACAAAAAAAGAGGACAATTCTGACCTCTCCCCCAGACACCTGAAAAATGAGCCTGGACGTCCCCGGACGCTCTGAAAAGTAGGACGTCTGGTCACCCTAGATTTCACTGAAAAAAAAAAAAAATCTTTTTTCTAAACAAAAAGAAATGTTCGCTTGTCGAGATCTCTAAAACAAAAAAATCAATTTACGACTTTTTGTTGCTATCAAACAAATTTCGCGGGATGCCCAAGTTCAGAGATCATTTTCGTGGATTTTACGCGCTCCCATCCTTGGATTTTACCACTTTTGGTTTTTAATTTCGCCACGGGGTCCCTTCAAGCGGGAGGAAGGTGGTTGTGGGTATAAAATAACACTCGGATTTTTACGACGAACATTTATTCAATACAATACATAAGGCAAACTCGACGATAGCAACGAACTTTACTCAGACGATGGCGTCTCCCCGAATGTAATCGCTGCAATTCCCATGCCCCTTTCCACGGCAGAGAGACTGTGTACGCCTGTCAAAGTCCAAAAAATGTCGCTCCCGCAGCTAGCTGTCGGATAGAGTGCATTTCTCTACTGCGAATTTCGAAGTTTTCAGTTAATTTGCAATTATTTAGCCGGAAATTGGTATCAACAAGTAGAGCCATTAAGTGCACTAATTTCGTCGAATAACAGCTAAACACGCCGAAATTCGCAGTAGTGAAATGCACCCTTGCCGACAGTCAGCTGCCGGAGCGACAGTTTTTGATATTTTGGCAGGAGTGCGCATTCGGTTCGAAAGAAAACTTTGGATAATTAATAAATTAATTAGACTGATATTATCCGGACGACGATGGAAGGGCATAGCCCAACACGATTCGAGTTTCGAGAAAAAATGGCTCCCCGGCGGGATTTGAACCCGCAACCTCTGGATTACCAGTCCAGCACGCTGCCATTTGCGCCACGAAGACGCCTATGGGAGTCGTACTCCGAGGGATAAGCTAAGCCTCGAAACTCGAATCGTGTTGGGCTATGCCCTTCCATCGTCGTCCGGATAATATCAGTCTAATTAATTTATTAATTAAAATACCGGCGACAGATTTATTCATTATATCCATCTAACAACATCTAGATAAGATAAAATTCGGCGTGGTTTACCGATCAGGAGAAGCGCCTAGAATTTCGAGAAACAATGGACCTGTGTGGGGTTCGGCTTAGCTTATCCCTCGGAGTACGACTCCCATAGGCGTCTCCGTGGCACAAATGGCAGCGTGCTGGACTGGTAATTCAGAGGTTGCGGGTTCAAATCCCGCCGGGGAGCCAATTTTTCTCGAAACTCGAATCGTGTTGGGCTACGCCCTTCCATCGTCGTCCGGATAATATCAGTCTAATTAATTTATTAATTAAAATACCGGCGACAGATTTATTCATTATATCCATCTAACTTTGAATAAGGCTTTAATGAGTTTGAGCATGTTATGAATCACAAAGCTCGTTCAAATGAAATTTTGCTTTAGTACAGTCACGACTAAGTTATGCGGTCCTGGCCTGGGGAAAAGCCTGCCAAGCTAAAAGAGTGTTTTCACTACAACGGAAAGCTGTTCGCGTAATTTGTGGCACGAAATATCGAGCAGATTGCCGGTTAAAATTTGCCGGTTCATGAGTAATTTTAAAAAGGACAAATTGAATAAGTTTTTCCGACCCATGGGATGTCGATAGACTCAGATTTAGTGTAGAGAAGTTGGGGGTTGAATGTTTTGAAAAATTAGAGATCCACGATTTGCAAATCCTTGAGCATCTCGCAAGTCCACAGAAAATAGTTGAATTTTATCGAAAATGGCTATTCCTGACCAGGGGCCTAGCCAGCCCATGATCAAGGGGTGGGCAGCCAGCCAGGCACACGGATTCAGAGTTGGAGAGGGGGGGGGGGCGCACGTCTTGAGAAAAAGTGCTCGTTCGCGGATGAAATCCATGAAAAGGACATTTTCCGGCTAGTACTGAGCGAAAACACCCATTCACGGCTAGAATTGAGATATAGCGCTAAGCGCTGATTCACGTTGAACTTGAGAAATAAAATCTGCTCATTGTTCCCGGTTGAAATTGAGAAAACACGCCAATTTGCGGTTTCGCGATCCAAAGTCCGGGCCGAAATAAGAAAATGCGCTAACTCACGGTTTACAGTGCTCTTTTCACGGCTAAAATTGACAAAATAAATTGCGCGTTCAATGTATAATTGAGAAAAAACCGCTTATTTGCAGCTAAAAGTGAGGAAAATGCCATTTCACGGCTAAAATTGAGAAATGGAGCTCACGCAGATAAAATTGAGAGAAGGCACCAGTTCGTGGTTTCTCAAACTAACATCTCGGTGAATGTTGCGAAAAAGTGATAATTGACTGTTTTTATACATTTAAATAGCAAGTTTGCGGGTACAATCGAGAAAGAGGGCGACTTAGCGCACACATTTTTGAAAAAGTTCTTATTTTCGGCTAAAATTAAGGCACATTGAGGAAAACACCTATTTTAAGGTTCGTGATGCAACGTCCGGGTCAAAATTAAGGAAATTCATTAACATGAGTATTATGTGGACCTTTTCACTGCTGAAATTTGAAGGGGGGAGTTGCTCAAGGCAGAATTGAGATTAAAGCACGAATTTGCGGCTAAAATTGAGGGAAAATGAATTGGCAAAATTGTCACAGTTTTTTGTTGATTATAGTGTAATTGCCGTGGCTCAAATTGAGAAATAGCGTTCATTCACAGGTTACATTGAGGAAAAACTGTTCTTTTGCGGCTGAAATTGAAAGAACGCACCTATTCGCGGTTTATAGGCGATACCCAGTGCTGGCCGTAATTAAAATAGTAAATAAAAAATGCTTATTTCACGGTTTTTTGAGACCTGTGTCACTAAGTTAAGGTTGTACTGGTGAATGGTGGCGAAGAAGTGGAAACTAAAGAACGTTGAAATTAAAAGTATTTGTATTTGTATTTTCGTTGAGCGTGAAATACAAAATACTTTTGAAAATGTATTTCAAATACAAAGCCCAAAATACTTTCAAAAATGTATTTTAAATACAGAAATACAAATACCTTTGCAAAAGTATTTAAATACAATTACAAAATATGTTATTTTGTATTTAAAATACAAAGTACTTTAAATACTCAAGTATCCTGCCCACCCCTGCTTATAGCTATGTTTTACCTTTTTTACAGCGAATTTCCACGTATTCCCAATTTGAGAAAAAGTGGCAAAAGTTATCGTTTCTCTAAATTTTAGGCGGGCTAGTAGTGATTTTTCTCAATATCAACCGCAAATTAGTGGATTTTTGAACATTTTTGCCCCGCATTATCTTTTTTTTGTTCACTTTCATCCGTAGAAGCGTTTTTCTCAGTTTTAGCCCCGAACAAAAACGCAGATGCCTCGGACTGGCGTACTTTCAACCACAGCCGAAAATTATAATTTCTTCAATTAGCCATGAATTAGATATTTTTCTGCAATTCTTCCGCGAATTAGTATAAATGTCGTCAATTTTAGCAGCGACGTAGCTTTATCATTCCGTAAAAGCGATTTTTCTTGGTCGTGACTTTGAATCATAGGCGTTTTCCTCAATTTTTGTTGCAAATTTGGGATGTTTTACCTTTTTATCAGTGAATTAAAACTTTTCCCCTATTTGAACTGCAAACGGCGTTTTTAATCAAATTAGCCACGCTAATGAGTGATTTTTCCCAGTAATGACAGCATATTAGGAAATTATTTTTAAATTGGTGCTATGGATTAGCGCTTTTTCCGAGTTTTAAGCCCGAAGTTGACTTCAGAGTCCACGGATTTGCGTTTTCCTACATTTTAGCCGCTAATTTGGGGTTTATCTATTGTTTCAATTTTAACCGCATATTAAAATGTTTTCTGCACTTTATGCGCGTTCCTCAATTTTTGCAGCGAAATGTGAAATAGCGTTTTTAATTCCTTGAAAGCGATTTTTTTCTGCTGAAAATAGCGATGTTTTGCCTTTTTTAGCAGCTCATTAGCACTTTTCCTCAATTTGAGCAACAAACTAGAGTTTTAGCCGTGCCAGCGTGATTTTTCTCAATAATGGCAGAAAATCAGCAGTTTTTTTAAACATCTTCGCTCTGCATTATAATTTTTCTACACTCTTAGTTATGGATTAGCGCATTTTCCCAGTTTTAAGCCCGAAGTTGCCTTCAGAGGCCACGGATTCACATTTTCCTAAATTTGACCAGCGAGTCAGCGTTTTCCTAAATTTTAGCCACGAATTAGGGTTTCTCTCAATTTTAGCTATCTACTAAATTAGCGGTCTCCGCAAATTCTTGTTTGTTCTAGACTTTTCCGCGAATTAGCGATTTTACTCAATTTTAGGCCCAAATTAATTAGTGATTCTTTCTAATTTCGGCCGAGAATTAGCCTTTTGTTGAATTTTAGCCGCTAATTGGCGCTTTTTGTCAATTTCATTCGTGATTTGCCTTAATTTTACTAGCGATTTTATTAGTGATTTTTTTCATCATCACTTCAACTAATTTGAGCTGATAATTAATAATTTGTCTTTATATCGTGAATTATCGTTTTTCGCGATTTCCGTAGAGAATTTAACGTTTTAAGCCCCACTCTTAATTTCAGCCCTACCTAGCGTTTTTTCTTGTTTTTTTTTTCAATTATAGGCGTATTTTTTTTTTTTTTTTTTTACTTTTAAATATTTGAATTAGCACTTTTTCACCATTTCAGCCACGGGTTTGGCGAAAGAACAGCACGTTAGAATTTTTGTTCTCATTTTATTCGTTAAGTGGCCTCTATCCGCTGCGAAATGAACAATTTTTTCTTCATTTTAGTCCGGAATTTGCGTCGAGAAACCATAAATGAACGTTTTTTCGCAGTTTTCCAAACTTTTTGTTACGTTTTTCCTAACCTAAAGATCGTGATTTTTCCATCTTTAAGTTTTTCGGGGGCCCTCCTCGCCCCTACGTCGGTACGCTACTGATCTTGAAATATTTTGTGACCAAACTTCCGAACGGGGAAATTCATAAAATTCCACGAGAAAGATGGTCTTTAGTAAAGGGTGCTATCCCCAGGATTTTTCCCGGGTGTCCAGAACGACTCCAAAAAGTTGTAAAGACGAGGAAGCCTCCAGCACCAAGGCAACAACACAGTCATCCATCTCATTCATCACAAACATAGAGCTTGTGAACGGGCCTTAAATAGAACAGACGAGGCTCAAACTGAGAAACAGCGCTAATCCGTAGACAAAAATTGCTCACGCGGGCTACAACCTAAAAAAACTACGCGGCTAGAATTGACAAACATATTAATTAGCGGGGCCAACTTTAAGAAAAACACTAATTTTCAACTCAAACTGAGAAAAAAGTACTAATTGGCTGCTAAAAAATAGCTAAACTGCAGCTGAAAATGAGGAAAACGCCAAATCGTGGCTAAAATGGAGGAAAATCGCCAATACAAACGAAAGAATCCCTACTGCACTGCTAAAATTGATTAAAAGCGCTAACCCGTGGCCAAAATTGGTTAAAGTTGTAGCGTGCCAACAGCTAACAAACCTCAATTTTTATTTTTAAAAATAACAAATATTATGTTAAAAAAACAACATAAGTCAGTTTGATCGCGAGTTCGTATTTTCCCAATTTTTCATTGTCGTTATAAAAAAAGATCTCTGAATTATTTTGTATACCGAAGAGAGCGCGACCCACAAAGTCACTAAACCTTGAAAAATTGACAAAACGCAAATGCGTAGCTTCTGTTCGAGGCTAAAACTAAACAATAAACGCTAATCCATAGCAAAAATTGAAGGAAAAATGCCAAAGCGGGACTGAAGTGTAAAAACAAACGCAGCTAATATTGAAAAATTCACTATAATTAGACTGTCATAAATAAATAAAAACTCTCGTTTTAGCTCAAATTTGAAAAAAGTGTTATTCCCGGCTAAAAATTGAGGAAATCACCAATTCGTGGCTAAAACTAAGGTAATTCGCGAATTCATAGGGTAGAAACGCTTCAAAGCAGCTAAAGTTGAAAAAAACGCGAATTCGCGGCTAAAATTATAAGGAAAATAATCGCGGGTAAGTGTGTTGGAATTTCTAATTACGCCTTCTGACGACAACTTTGTGGCCAAAATTGAGATAGATGGCAAATTCATAGCTATAAGTAAAAGAAAAAACACTGATTCACGGCTAGAACTGAGATAAAGCCCTATTCTACATATAATTAAAATTGAAAAAAATTACTAATGCGGTGCCAATTTGCGGCTAATATAGAGAAAATCAGTAATTATTCTTGCTAGAATAAAGAGAAAAGTTAATTTTCAGCCTAAATTGAAACAAAAAGTGCTAATTCACTGTCAAAAATGGAAGAATTGCCGATTTGCAGTAAAAATATCGGAAAACGCCAATTCGTGGCTAAAATGAACAAAATTCGCTAATACACGGGCTAGAAATAGCTACTGCACTGCTAAAATTACGAAAAAGCGCTAATTTACGGCTAAAATTGAGACAAATTTAAATTTGCGTCAAAAATTGGAAATACGTTAATTCGCGGCTTCCTCGGGAGACTTTGAGGCTAAAATTGAGAAAAAGCGCTAATTTATGGCTATGAGTGAAAAACTCGCAAATTCGCGGCTAAAACTGAGACGAAATCGCTATTCCGCAGTGTATGGTTACGGTGAACAAAAAATGCTAATTTGAGGTAAACATTTCGATAATTTTTCGGCTAATATTTAGTAATTTTCAGCTCATACTGAGTAAACCGCTAGGAAAAATCGCTAATTTCCAGCTAAAATTGTGTAAAACGCCAACTCGAGGAAAGTTAAAGAAACATCGCTGATTCACAGGATACAAAATCTACTTTGCTGCTAAATTTGGGGAAAAGCGCACATTTATGTCTTTATGGTGGGGGGTTATTACCCCGCTAATCAGTTGCTAATTTGCGGCGAAAAGCGCTAATTTGCTGTTGAAGTTGACAAAAAGCACTCATTCGCGGCTAAAATGGAGAAATTCGCCGTTTAAACTTGGCATAAGCGCTGTTTAGCGGATAGACTGTGCAAATAGCGGTAATTTGCCTACAACATATGGAAAAGGCCATGGCTAAAATTAGGAAAGGGCCTTAGAGGCTACCAATAGAGGTTTTATGTATAGTTAGAGACTTTTAGGGGCCTCTTGAAGATTTCCGCCCCGGGCCCCGATATAGGTCCACCAGTGACCTCACCTCCTTTTCAGCTCCGATCCATCAGTGCTCGCCGGTTCGGTACTAAATACTTGGTGACAACTTGCCTACTTTTCTTTGCGCATCGCGGCGCAGCGCTATTTCGCGCTGCTACATTTTGTCAACTTGTCTATTGAAGGACCTGATATTTTTGAATTATTTATTTTTCGTGTTTTTCACACTATCTGCCGTCGAAATCGAATTTTTGAAAAGTATTTTAAATTGCATTTGTATTTTATTCAAAATACAATTCAAAAAGTATTTGTATTTCAGTATTTAAAATACATTTTTGAAAGTATTTTGGGCTTTGTATTTAAAATACATTTTCAAAGTATTTTGCCCACCCCTGGCTATAAGTTGCAGCAAAAATTGAGGAAAACTCCAATTCGCGGCTAAAATTGAGAAAATATCCAATTTGCGGCTTAAATTGAGCACAAACTCTAATTGGCGGATAGGATGTGTAAATACCAAGAACTCGTGGCTAAATTAAGGGGAAATCCATAATTTGATGCTACGTAATAATTTTATTTCTTGCTTATTTAGTGACTCAAGGGGCCTCATAGAGATTTCCGCCCTGGGCCCCGATAGGTGTCGCTCCGCCAGTGTTCAAGATGTCCTCTTCTTGAAAATGAAGGGCACAAACTTTGTCTTTTGAGAGTTAAATCCCGTTCGGCTTGTAGGGGTTGCAGAATTCCACCTAGTTAGTTGATCCTACGAAAATTTTTCATAAATCAAAAAAGAAAGCATCATAGGCATTAGGGTGACGTGGGCGGTGGGGGTCTGCGGGATAGGGCTTCAGTTTCCATGTATTATAGACGTTTCGATGTATTATAGTACGTCGGAGGGGGGGAATGGAAGCAAGAGCCCAAAAATACACGCGTGGTTTACCGATCAGGAGAAGCGCCTGGACTGTGTGGGGTTCGGCTTAGCTTATCCCTCGGAGTCCGACTCCCATAGGCGTCTCCGTGGCGCAAATGGCAGCGTGCTGGACTGGTAATTCAGAGGTTGCGGGTTCAAATCCCGCCGGGGAGCCATTTTTTCTCGAAACTCGAATCGTGTTGGGCTATGCCCTTCCATCGTCGTCCGGATAATATCAGTCTAATTAATTTATTAATTAAAATACCGGCGACAGATTTATTCATTATATCCATCTAACTTTGGATAAGGCTTTAATGAGTTTGAGCATGTTATGAATCACAAAGCTCGTTCAAATGAAATTTTGCTTTAGTACAGTCACGACTAAGTTATGCGGTCCTGGCCTGGGGAAAAGCCTGCCAAGCTAAAAGAGTGTTTTCACTACAACGGAAAACTGTTCGCGTAATTTGTGGTATGAAATATCGAGCAGATTGCCGGTTAAAATTTGCCGGTTCATGAGTAATTTTAAAAAGGACAAATTGAATAAGTTTTTCCGACCCATGGGATGTCGATAGACTCAGATTTAGTGTAGAGAAGTTGGGGGTTGAATGTTTTGAAAAATTAGAGATCCACGATTTGCAAATCCTTGAGCATCTCGCAAGTCCACAGAAAATAGTTGAATTTTATCGAAAATGGCTATTCCTGACCAGGGGCCTAGCCAGCCCATGATCAAGGGGTGGGCAGCCAGCCAGGCACACGGATTCAGAGTTGGGGAGGGGGGGGGGGGCGCACGTCTTGAGAAAAAGTGCTCGTTCGCGGATGAAATCCATGAAAAGGACATTTTCCGGCTAGTACTGAGCGAAAACACCCATTCACGGCTAGAATTGAGATATAGCGCTAAGCGCTGATTCACGTTGAACTTGAGAAATAAAATCTGCTCATTGTTCCCGGTTGAAATTGAGAAAACACGCCAATTTGCGGTTTCGCGATCCAAAGTCCGGGCCGAAATTAAGAAAATGCGCTAACTCACGGTTTACAGTGCTCTTTTCACGGCTAAAATTGACAAAATAAATTGCGCGTTCAATGTATAATTGAGAAAAAACCGCTTATTTGCAGCTAAAAGTGAGGAAAAATGCCATTTCACGGCTAAAATTGAGAAATGGAGCTCACGCAGATAAAATTGAGAGAAGGCACCAGTTCGTGGTTTCTCAAACTAACATCTCGGTGAATGTTGCGAAAAAGTGATAATTGACTGTTTTTATACATTTAAATAGCAAGTTTGCGGGTACAATCGAGAAAGAGGGCGACTTAGCGCACACATTTTTGAAAAAGTTCTTATTTTCGGCTAAAATTAAGGCACATTGAGGAAAACACCTATTTTAAGGTTCGTGATGCAACGTCCGGGTCAAAATTAAGGAAATTCATTAACATGAGTATTATGTGGACCTTTTCACTGCTGAAATTTGAAGGGGGGAGTTGCTCAAGGCAGAATTGAGATTAAAGCACGAATTTGCGGCTAAAATTGAGGGAAAATGAATTGGCAAAATTGTCACAGTTTTTTGTTGATTATAGTGTAATTGCCGTGGCTCAAATTGAGAAATAGCGTTCATTCACAGGTTACATTGAGGAAAAACTGTTCTTTTGCGGCTGAAATTGAAAGAACGCACCTATTCGCGGTTTATAGGCGATACCCAGTGCTGGCCGTAATTAAAATAGTAAATAAAAAATGCTTATTTCACGGTTTTTTGAGACCTGTGTCACTAAGTTAGGTTGTACTGGTGAATGGTGGCGAAGAAGTGGAAACTAAAGAACGTTGAAATTAAAAGTATTTGTATTTGTATTTTCGTTGAGTGTGAAATACAAAATACTTGTGAAAATGTATTTCAAATACAAAGCCCAAAATACTTTCAAAAATGTATTTTAAATACAGAAATACAAATACCTTTGCAAAAGTATTTAAATACAATTACAAAATATGTTACTTTGTTTTTAAAATACAAAGTACTTTAAATACTCAAGTATCTTGCCCACCCCTGCTTATAGCTATCCTTTTTTACAGCGAATTACCACGTATTCCCAATTGAGAAAAAGTGGCAAAAGTTATCGTTTCTCTAAATTTTAGGCGGGCTAGTAGTGATTTTTCTCAATATCAACCGCAAATTAGTGGATTTTTGAACATTTTTGCCCCGCATTATCTTTTTTTTGTTCACTTTCATCCGTAGAAGCGTTTTTCTCAGTTTTAGCCCCGAACAAAACGCAGATGCCTCGGACTGGCGTACTTTCAACCACAGCCGAAAATTATAATTTCTTCAATTAGCCATGAATTAGATATTTTTCTGCAATTCTTCCGCGAATTAGTATAAATGTCGTCAATTTTAGCAGCGACGTAGTTTTATCATTCCGTAAAAGCGATTTTTCTTGGTCGTGACTTTGAATTGGCGTTTTCCTCAATTTTTGTTGCAAATTTGGGATGTTTTACCTTTTTAGCAGTGAATTTAAACTTTTCCCCTATTTGAACAGCAAACGGCGTTTTTAATCAAATTAGCCACGCTAATGAGTGATTTTTCCCAGTAATGACAGCATATTAGGAAATTATTTTTAAATTGGTGCTATGGATTAGCGCTTTTTCCGAGTTTTAAGCCCGAAGTTGACTTCAGAGTCCACGGATTTGCGTTTTCCTACATTTTAGCCGCTAATTTGGGGTTTATCTATTGTTTCAATTTTAACCGCATATTAAAATGTTGTCTGCACTTTATGCGCGTTCCTCAATTTTTGCAGCGAAATGTGAAATAGCGTTTTTAATTCCTTGAAAGCGATTTTTTTCTGATGAAAATAGCGATGTTTTACCTTTTTTAGCAGCTCATTAGCACTTTTCCTCAATTTGAGCAACAAACTAGAGTTTTAGCCGTGCCAGCGTGATTTTTCTCAATAATGGCAGAAAATCAGCAGGTTTTTTAAACATCTTCGCTCTGCATTATAATTTTTCTACACTCTTAGTTATGGATTAGCGCATTTTCCCAGTTTTAAGCCCGAAGTTGCCTTCAGAGGCCACGGATTCACATTTTCCTAAATTTGACCAGCGAGACAGCGTTTTCCTAAATTTTATCCGCGAATTAGGGTTTCTCTCAATTTTAGCTATCTACTAAATTACCGGTCTCCGCAAATTCTTGTTTGTTCTAGACTTTTCCGCGAATTAGCGATTTTACTCAATTTAGGCCCAAATTAATTAGTGATTCTTTCTAATTTCGGCCGAGAATTAGCCTTTTGTTGAATTTTAGCCGCTAGTTGGCGCTTTTTGTCAATTTCATTCGTGATTTGCCTTAATTTTACTAGCGATTTTATTAGTGATTTTTTTCATCATCACTTCAACTAATTTGAGCTGATAATTAATAATTTGTCTTTATATCGTGAATTATCGTTTTTCGCGATTTCCGTGGAGAATTGAACGTTTTAAGCCCCACTCTTAATTTCAGCCCTACCTAGCGTTTTTTCTTCTTTTTTTTTTTTTTTTTCAATTATAGGCGTATTTTTTTTTTTTTTTTTTTTACTTTTAAATATTTGAATTAGCACTTTTTCACCATTTCAGCCACGGGTTTGGCGAAAGAACAGCACGTTAGAATTTTTGTTCTCATTTTATTCGTTAAGTGGCCTCTATCCGCTGCGAAATGAACAATTTTTTCTTCATTTTAGTCCGGAATTTGCGTCGAGAAACCATAAATGAACGTTTTTTCGCAGTTTTCCAAACTTTTTGTTACGTTTTTCCTAACCTAAAGATCGTGATTTTTCCATCTTTAAGTTTTTTCAGGGGCCCTCCTCGCCCCTACGTCGGTACGCTACTGATCTTGAATATTTTGTGACCAAACTTCCGTACGGGGAAATTCATAAATTCCACGAGAAAGATGGTCTTTAGTAAAGGTGCTATCCCCAGGATTTTCCCGGGTGTCAAACGACTCCAAAAAGTTTGTAAAGACGAGAAGCCTCAGCACCAAGGCAACAACACAGTCCATCCATCTCATTCATCACAAACATAGAGCTTGTGAACGGCCTTAAATAGAACAGACGAGGCTCAAACTGAGAACAGCGCTAATCCGTAGACCAAAAATTGCTCACGCGTGCTACAACCTAAAAAAACTACGCGGCTAGAATTGACAAACATATTAATTAGCGGGGCCAACTTTAAGAAAAACACTAATTTTCACTCAAACTGAGAAAAAAGTACTAATTGCGTGCTAAAAAATGGCTAAACTGCAGCTGAAAATGAGGAAAAAACGCCAAATCGTGGCTAAAAATGGAGGAAAATCGCCAATACAAACGAAAGAATCCCTACTGCACTGCTAAAATTGATTAAAAGCGCTAACCCGTGGCCAAAATTGGTTAAAGTTGTAGCGTGCCAACAGCTAACAAACCTCAATTTTTATTTTTAAAAATAACAAACATTATGTTAAAAAAACAACATAAGTCAGTTTGATCGCGAGTTCGTATTTTCCCAATTTTTCATTGTCGTTATAAAAAAAGATCTCTGAATTATTTTGTATACCGAAGAGAGCGCGACCCACAAAGTCACTAAACCTTGAAAAATTGACAAAACGCAAATGCGTAGCTTCTGTTCGAGGCTAAAACTAAACAATAAACGCTTATCCATAGCAAAAAATTTAAGGAAAAATGCCAAAGCGGGACTGAAGTGTAAAAACAAACGCAGCTAATATTGAAAAATTCACTATAATTAGACTGTCATAAATAAATAAAAACTCTCGTTTTAGCTCAAATTTGAAAAAGTGTTATTCCCGGCTAAAAATTGAGGAAATCACCAATTCGTGGCTAAAACTAAGGTAATTCGCGAATTCATAGGGTAGAAACGCTTCAAAGCAGCTAAAGTTGAAAAAAACGCAAATTCGCGGCTAAAATTATAAAGAAAATAATCGCGGATAAAGTGTGTTGGAATTTCTAATTACGCCTTCTGACGACAACTTTGTGGCCAAAATTGAGATAGATGGCAAATTCATAGCTATAAGTAAAAGAAAAAACACTGATTCACGGCTAGAACTGAGATAAAGCCCTATTCTACATATAATTAAAATTGAAAAAAATTACTAATGCGGTGCCAATTTGCGGCTAATATAGAGAAAATCAGGAATTATTCTTGCTAGAAAAAAGAGAAAAGTTAATTTTCAGCCTAAATTGAAACAAAAAGTGCTAATTCACTGTCAAAAATGGAAGAATTGCCGATTTGCAGTAAAAATATCGGAAAACGCCAATTCGTGGCTAAAATGAACAAAATTCGCTAATACACGGCCTAGAAATAGCTACTGCACTGCTAAAATTACGAAAAAGCGCTAATTTACGGCTAAAATTGAGACAAATTTAAATTTGCGTCAAAAATTGGAAATACGTTAATTCCCGGCTTCCTCGGGTGACTTTGGTGCTAAAATTGAGAAAAAGCGCTAATTTATGGCTATGAGTGAAAAACTCGCAAATTCGCGGCTAAAACTGAGACGAAATCGTTATTCCGCAGTGTATGGTTACGGTGAACAAAAAATGTTAATTTGTGGTCAACATTTCGAGAATTTTACGGCTAATATTTAGTAATTTTCAGCTCATACTGAGTAAACCGCTAGGAAAAAATCGCTAATTTCCAGCTAAAATTGTGGAAAACGCCAACTCGAGGAAAGTTAAAGAAACATCGCTGATTCACAGGATACAAAATCTACTTTGCTGCTAAATTTGGGGAAGAGCGCACATTTATGTCTTTATGGTGGGGGGTTATTACCCCGCTAATCAGTTGCTAATTTGCGGCGAAAAGCGCTAATTTGCTGTTGAAGTTGACAAAAAGCACTCATTCGCGGCTAAAATGGAGAAATTTGCAGTTTAAACTTGGCATAAGCGCTGTTTAGCGGATAGACTGTGGAAATAGCGGTAATTTGCCTACAATATGGAAAAGGCCAAGGCTAAAATTAGGAAAAGGCCTTAGAGGTTACCAATAGAGGTTTTATGTATAGTTAGAGACTTTTAGGGGCCTCTTGATGATTTCCGCCCCGGGCCCCGATATAGGTCCACCAGTGACCTCACCTCCTTTTCAGCTCCGATCCATCAGTGCTCGCCGGTTCGGTACTAAATACTTCGGTGACAACTTGCCTACTTTTCTTTGCGCATCGCGGCGCAGCGCCTATTTCGCGCTGCTACGTTTTGTCAACTTGTCTATTGAAGGACCTGATATTTTTGAATTATTTATTTTTCGTGTTTTTCACACTATCTGCCGTCGAAATCGAATTTTTGAAAAGTATTTTAAATTGCATTTGTATTTTATTCAAAATACAATTCAAAAAGTATTTGTATTTCAGTATTTAAAATACATTTTTGAAAGTATTTTGGGCTTTGTATTTAAAATACATTTTCAAAGTATTTTGCCCACCCCTGGCTATAAGTTGCAGCAAAAATTGAGGAAAACTCCAATTCGCGGCTATAATTGAGAAAATATCCAATTTGCGGCTTAAATTGAGCACAACTCTAATTGGCGGATAGGATGTGTAAATACCAAGAACTCGTGGCTAAATTAAGGGGAAATCCATAATTTGATGCTACGTAATAATTTTATTTCTTGCTTATTTAGTGACTCAAGGGGCCTCATAGAGATTTCCGCCCTGGGCCCCGATAGGTGTCGCTCCGCCAGTGTTCAAGATGTCCTCTTCTTGAAAATGAAGGGCACAAACTTTGTCTTTTGAGAGTTAAATCCCGTTCGGCTTGTAGGGGTTGCAGAATTCCACCTAGTTAGTTGATCCTACGAAAATTTTTCATATTCTGAGTGGGAAGTAGGTGACGATAAATTGAAAATATAAGCTTGTTTATCATTGTTGGAAAAAGCTGAATTATCATTGTTAGGAAAAGATTGACTGTTAGACGATGACTGTTGTAGAATTTTTACAAAACGAGAACGGCACATTTTAGCAAAGTGATTGGGTTTTTGACAAGTTAGACAAGTTTTACCGTGCGCGGGACATTTTGTGCGATGTACTTGACCGCAACGTCCACAAGTAGATGACTGTCCTTGAAAGCGGCGTGGAGAAGAACAGGATGATGAACGTGTGGGTGTTGAATGCCTTGAACCTCGGCGATGTTGTTGGCGGCTGTCATGACGAGAGGGTCGGGGGTGGAACTGAGTTTGGCGCGTTGACGACTGCAAGGCATGCGCATGATGTGCATAGCTGGGTCCATGACTTGTAGATATTTTGTATAAATTTGAAGACTCGCCCTGTTGTAAAAGACTCGGCTTGGGCTTTTGTCAACTCAAGCGACTTGCAAATTACCAGCGCCCGATCTAAATTTAAATCGTCCTCTTGGAGGAGTCGCTCCTTAATTTTGAAATTAGAACTATCGAGTCCCCAAATTAAGACATCTTTAATAAGGCTTTC
>CM075937.1:55095820-55199258 GCA_038030265.1 Corythucha ciliata
GAAAGAACTGTGTAAGCCAGATGACGGGCCAATGACCTTGCAGTCGACGCCCTGGGGAGGAGGTTTTAGTGGGTACAACCGCAGAAACAGCGTTTGTATGAACTTTAACATTTTCCGCATCTTTACAATTAGCCGAGATGCGTATACATATAGCCCTTTTTCATTTAGCCGCGAAAAACTCTTACTTTTACTCGCTAATTAACGATATTTCCCAATTTCATCCGAGATTCAGCACTATTTCTCAACCTCGAACGAGCTATTTTTCTCAATTTTATAACCACGAATTGGCGTTTTCCTCAATCTTAAAACCGCGAATTAGAGCTTTTTTCCACATTTCATTCACGAATCAGAGATTTTTTTTTTCTCAATTTCATTCGCGAAAAGGCGATTTTCCTCAATTTTCGCCGTGAATCAGATCTTTTTCTTGTTTATATGCTCTGAACTAACGCTTTTCCTCCCTTTTTGGCCGCGAATTAGCTATTCTCCATTATCATTTCAGTTGCGAATTTGATATTTTTCTCATTTTTGGCTCAGAATTAGCGTATTTCTCAATTTTAGATTTTTTTTAATACTTTTTTCTTTTTTTAATATAGCTATGAATCAGCATTTTTTCTTAAATTTTGCCGTAAAATGGCTCAAATCAACGATTTTTTTTTTTTTTTTTTTTTTTTTTTTCAATTTTGATCAGCAAGTTGCATCAAGCAACCGTGAATTAGCGCTTTTTCGCAGTTTTAGTCACAATAGTAGCACATTGGCGTGCCTTCTCAATTTTAGCCGTTTAGACACCTAAAAGAAACTGGGAGCCAGCGTATTTTCTCTATTTTTGCCGCACAGGATAAGGGTTGTCGGCGCCGAAAATCGCACGTTCGGCCTTATCGTTGGATTTTTTAGATTTTTTTTTTTTTCAACTTATCCTATTAAAGTCCATGTGGGCAGTTCTTTACTATCAGCAAGCTTAGGGAGGGCCAAGTCTCAAATTGAGAAAAAACGCTGATGCCCAGTTTCTGGTCGTCCTTGCCGCTAACTTGCTGTTCTTGGGAGCAATGGCACGGGCCCAAAGTTTTATGAATCGTCAATATTCTTGGCTATAATTGCGAAAAGGCGCTCATTCATGGCTAAAATTAAGAAAATGCATCAATTCGAGGTTTCTGCTACAACTTACACGCCAAAAGTGAGAAAAAAACGCTCAAGTGCTTCGGATCCGACCGGCTACTGTCTATAAGTTTGTTGCCAGTACTTTCAAAGGTATTTGAGCGCTATTTGTTGGCAAAACTGTTCACTCACAATTTGGCTTCTGACCTGAACACTCCTGCCCAACGCAACTGCACAGTGTGGTCGAGCTTGAAACCTACGAAACCAAGAAAGTATGCCTCGGTATTTTCCTCGACTCGGAGAAAGCCTTTTTTACTACAAAGCATTCCATCCAGGCCTTCTCGCCAAGCTAAAGTCACACTAATAGGACACGTACTACAGGATCGCCCACTTCTATTTGAACTGGAGAACGTTTTCGGTCAAATATACCGGCCTCTCGACCCGCTGGAGTCCCACAAGGCAGTGTGCTTGGGCCATTCTTGTATTTGGTATATATGTGCATGACCTTCCCACATCAGCTTCAACCCAACTCTTTAGCCGCACAATTCGCTGACGAGACAGCCACGGTACGGTACGGTAAAGCGTCAACCTTTAGTAGGTGGTGATACAGGGATAGGGGCTCAGGGGGCTTGAGCCTCCTACTTCAGTTCAGTTGGTAAGGTGCTCTAGACGAACCTATGGGGGGGGGGGGGCTGGTTCATAGATTGATTCAATTAATCTTTTACGGCGTGAATAGCCTCTTATTTGGCCATTTAGCATGGCACGAATCGCGTCAGCTAAGCCATACACATGGTGCCATTTTAATTGCGAGGTGACTCAGTATTTGGCCATTTTTGAAACACGAATGGTAAGCTTCGCCATTTCCCGGGCACTAATTGTCCGTTTATCAATTTTTAGGCCGTGATTAGTCAATCAAGCAATTTTCAGGACAAGATCAAGCATGAATCGTAAGTTCAACCATTCATAGCCGCACAGTTTAACCGATTTTTGAGCGTGAATAGCTGTATTTTAGACAATTTTTACGGCGCAAACTGTCAGTATGTTCATTTCTAGCTGGCTTGAATAGTCAGTGTGATATTTTCATGGCGCGAGAATCCGTCTTTTCAGTCTGGAGTACGAACTCTGTTTAGCCATTATCAAGGGACGAATCGTTAATTTAACCGTTTTGTGTACGCAAACAGTCAGTTTTGCCATTACCAAGCTGCAAATTGTCAGATCATGAGCAAAAATTGTCAAATTGTCAGGGTCCTTCATGAGACGGGACCCCCGAGAAGCTTAAATACGGAAAAATTAGGATTTTTTAGGTTCTATATTCATGGATGTAGGTATGTGAAAAGGGTGCACGGTTGGACTGCGATTAGGCTTCTTTCTACGAATTTCAGTCTCTAAAGAAAAAAAAAAAAAAAAAAAAAGTTCACTGCTAAAAATGGAAAAAATCGCCACGTGTGGAAGCTATAAAATTGTGGAAAACGCCATTTCGTGGCTAAAATAGAGAAAATTCGCTAATTCACGGGTTGAAACCGCTTCTACGCTGCTAAATTCAAGACAAAGCGCTAATTCTCGGGGAAATATTGAGAAAAATCACTAATTCGTGCCTGAAATTGTGAATGTCAAATTGCAACAAAGGTTGAAAATACGCCAATTAACGGCTTCTGAAGGCAGTGACTTTAAGGTTAAAATTGAGAAAAGGAGCCAATGTACGGTCTATATGGGCAAAACCCCCGAACTAGCGATACAAATCGCTAGTTCACATAGCGCATGCAATTTGTGGCAAAATTTGGAAAATCCTGCTATTTTGCGGCTAATATTGAGGAAAGTACGTGAGAAAAACGCTAATTTTCAGCTCAAACTGAGAACTGTGCTAATTCTCTGATAAATTTAGAAATATTTGCTAATTTGCTACTAAAGTGGAGGAGAATCAACTTGGGGGACTCTTGGAGATTTTCGCCCGGCCCCGATAGGTGCAAGTCTGCCAGTGTGTACAGGTCTTATTCGCCGTACGAAACAGGGGGCCTATTCTCTAACAACAAACAATATTTTTTTCGCAAGCCATGTGTCTATTTCATTCATTTGTTTGAAGAAAATGAATGAAATAAACATATGACTGCGAAAAAGCTATTGCTTCGGAGTTAGAGAATAGGCCCCCAGGCAGGGGTGGGCAAGATACTTGAGTATTTAAAATACTTTGTATTTTAAATACAAAATACTTTGTATTTTAAATACAAAATACGTATTTTGTAATTGTATTTAAATACTTTTGGAAAAGTATTTGTATTTCTGTATTTAAAATACATTTTCAAAAGTATTTTGTATTTCACACTCAACGAAAATACAAATACAAATACTTTTATTTTCAACGTTCTTTAGTTTCCACTTCTTCGCCGCCATTCACCAGTATAACCTAACTTAGTGACACCATATTTGGCACAAAAACCCGGTGTAATAACAGCCTTTGATTGACGTTTTCATTTTTCGAAAAAGTGGAGAGGGAAGGGTAGTCATGGTGGGAGGTGGAAGTTCCGAATTCCTTGTTAGCACAACTGCCGCAAAAATGATGCTAGCGGATGGAAACTTCGCACAAAAATGGATCGTACAGAGCCCTAACCTACAAGTACACAAAGCTGTACAAGTAAACAAAACTCGTGGCAATTATTACGAAAAACAACGCTAATTCGAGTTTAAACTGGACCAAAATGGCAAATTCACAACTCAAATGGCGAAAAATCGCCTATTAATAAAAAAAAAAAGAGAATAGATGATGTGCTAATTCGCTGCAAAATTATCAGAAAACGCTATTTCACAGCTGAAATGAAGAAAAATCAATAATGCGCGACTGAAATTGAGAAAACGATAATCTGTATAGCTTCTGAAAGAATCGAAGCTCAAACTGAGAAACAGCGCTAATCCGTAGAAAAAAATTGCTCACGCGGGCTAAAACCTAAAAAAAAATACGCGGCTAGAATTGATAAAAATATTAATTAGCGGGGCCAACTTTAAGAAAAACACTAATTTTCAACTCAAACTGAGAAAAAAGTGCTAATTGGCTGCTAAAAAAAGGCTAAACTGCAGCTGAAAATGAGGAAAACGCCAAATCGTGGCTAAAATGGAGGAAAATCGCCAAACAAACGAAAGAATCTGTACTGCACTGCCAAAATTGATTAAAAGCGCTAGCCCTTGGCCAAAATTGGTTAAAGTTGTAGCGTGCTGATGTGTATTTTATTCCGTTCAATGACCGAATGAAAAATCTTATTTTAATAATTAAAAGGCATGTGTTTTCACTAGTCTGTAGATACATAACAGTCTCCCCTTGTATTTTGAAGTTTGTGGCGAAGTTTCACAGATCTAAAAATCTTCTAGAAATTCTTTTCCTGATCGAGCGACGAAGCGGTACGGGTTCCGTCGCAGGTGATGAAGATCAGGCGGTTTCTTCAGAATTCCCAGGGTATTGTTCGGTGGTGTTGTTATTCTGTTTGCGAATGGTAGGACCTTGGTAAAAACAAGCTAGACGTTTTTCGAATGGCACTTTCTTTTGATTGGTTGATTTCCGAGGCGCAACAGGATCGTCTCCCTTTGTTACTAACGTGGCTCTTAACTGATCGATGTGCCGTTTTATCGTGTGACCGTTGTCGAGCTTCACGATGTAGTGCAATTTGCCAAGTTTCTGGACGATTTCTCATAATTTCCATTGACATGGACCGCTATAATTTCTTGAAAGCACTCTTTCACCAAGACGAAGGGTTCTCAACGATTTGGAGTTATGATAGGTCGAAACTATGTCTTTTCTAGACTCTCGAGGGGGACGTAGGATGTCGAGAGATGTACGGATTTTCCGGCAAGAAACAGTTCGGATAGTGTTTTACCGTCTATCAGAGGAGTCGTTCTCATCTTGAAAATAATTTTATCTAGGGAGTTCATTATATTGCCTGAAGATACGTTTTCAGATTCGAGCTTTCTTTTCAAAGATTTGACTGCGATTTCTGCCTGTCCATTTTTAGCAGGGTGGTTGGGTGCTGATAGACAGTGACGAATGCCGTAGTTTCGGCAGAAAGTTTTGAAAGCGTCGGAAGTAAAAATTGGCGCGTTGTCCGAGACGAGAGTATACGGTAAGCCGTATCTAGAAAACATGTTTTCAAGGTGGCGAATCGTGGAGGCCGTTGAGGGTGGATATGAGAGGGCAACGACTTCTATCCACTTCGAGAAAGAATCTACGACGACAAAATAATAAAATCCATTTTTTGGACCGGCATAGTTGATATGGATTCGGAACCAGGGGGTTGAAGGTTGTTCCCAAACGTGTGGAGGGGCCTTCGAGGGAGATGATAGTTGGTTCGCACATACCGCACAAGACTTGACGGACCGTTCAGCGTCTTTATCAGTGGATGGCCAATAGACGTATTGACGAGCTAAAGCTTTCATTTTGACGATTCCGGTGTGCGTAGAGTGAAGGTCTCCCAGGATTTTTTTGCGACAGGAAGTTGGAATATACACGCGGCTTCCTCGAAATACAATGCCGTCATGAAGCGCAAATTCAACATTTCTTTCGGCCGATCTTTTAAGATTTTCAGGTCGGGGTCAACGGCTGTTGCTGCCAAAATGTCCGCGTAGACTAAATTTGAAGATGTAATCTGCTTTATTGTGGTAGCGGATACGTCATATTCAGCATCGGTAGCATGTTCTGAATCCAGGGGTAAATGAAACCGGGATAAATAGTCAGCGTTGCAGTTCAGGCCAGAGCGTCTATGTTCAACGTTGTACGAAAATCCGCCGAGAAAAGTGGCGTAACGAAGGAGGCGAGCAGCTGATATTACTGGAATTTTCGTGGAAGGGGCGAAGATGTGGGTTATTGGTTTATTGTCGCAAATTAAGGTGAATTTACGACCGAATAAATAATGGTATAGTCTCCTGACGGCCTAATAAACGGCGAGAGCTTCACGGTCAAGCTGGGAGTAGGCTTGTTCAGCTTTTGACAAAGATCTCGAGATGAAAATTACCGGTTTTTCTTCCCCGTCGATTCTGTGAGAAAGCACGGCTGCGATTCCAACGGGACTAGCGTCGGTCGCTAAAATGACGGGATAGGAATTGTTAAAAGGAACCAAATTTCTAGGGCCGACTATTTATTTTTTTAACAAGGTGAAGGCGTTTTCGCATTTGGGAGTCCAATTGAATTCGACGTTATTACGAAGAAGGTCTCGAAGGGGTGCTGTTAAAGTTGAAGCTTTAGGGATGAACTTTGAATAATAAAGAACCAGACCGAGGAAGGATCGTACTTGATCTGCGTTCTTTGGACGTGTAACCTTCAGAATGGCGTCTATTTTGTCATCGCATTTTTGTAGTCCTTTGGCCGTTATTTGATGACCGAGGTTTTGAAAAATTGACATTTTTCGAGGTTACGTGAAGGTTTAATGAACGCAGTTTGTCGAAGCACATCACGAAGCGTTCGTAGCATTCGAGCAATGTTGAACCTTGGACGATTATATCGTCGAAATAGACGGCTGTACCCGGAATACAGAGGAAGGCTTCATCCATGATGCGTTGAAACTCATTGGGAGCGGTCTTCACTCCGAAAGCTAACTTGTTCACCTTGTACGTGCCCAAGTGTGTCGATAGCGATTGGAGAAGCGCACTTTCCTCATCGACTGGAACGTGGAGGTACGCTTTGTGAAGATCGAGCGTACAAAAATATTTTCCATTCTGTAACTTATGAAATAAATCCTCAATTATTGGAATAGGATAACGAGCGTCTAACAGCTGGGGATTTAACGTAGTTTTGAAGTCTATGCATAAACGAACCTCTTGGTTTGGTTTTGGAACTACGACGAGGGGTGAACCCCATTCACTGTATTCAATTTTTCGTCTACCGTACCGAATAGGGGCTGATATTTTGCCGGCAGGTTGAAATGGTGCACCGGTGTAAGTGGTAAAAAGATGGTGCGCTGGTTGATATGGAGGAAAATTGAACGAGTCGTACAGCGTTTTGCTAATAATTGACACGGGGCTACCTGAGTCAATTTCGAAGTTGATTGAGGTTGAAAATACTTTGACCGGGATGACAAATTTAGAGTCCTTGGTGGCTTCCTTTGGTAAACAGGTGACGAGACTTGATTGATTTCGTTGTCACTGAAATCGTCATGTTTGATACAATGGACATTTGGGTGTGAGGGACGATGTGAACGGTTTTTGGAAAGAGTACTGAGACAAATTCGAGAAACGTGACCAGTCCGGTGGCAGGACGAGCATTTCAATTTTCGGGCGTCGCAGCGGCAGTCTCGAGTCGTGTGGTTGGAGTTCCCACAACGTAAACAACGGTTTTTGACGTTAAGCGCGTCAAGGTCATGACGTAATTTAGTGGGACGTTGACTACGGTATGGTGGCCTTTGATTGGGAAGAGGGTTTTTTTTTTTTTTTTCGGGGGCGCTGGGCTTTGAACCCGGCAGGCGCCTATGCCTCACTTGGGCTCCTACGCCATACCCAGATCTAACTGTGCACTTCACACCCGTACTACGCGGGCGTTTCGGTCGGTGCGCGGTTTGTTGAACGCACATCGCCGGGAACGCCCACACGAAGCCGGGTGTGCCGTGTCACAGCTCGCCGCAGCCTTATAGTGTAATAATAATAATAATAATAATAATAATAATAAAGATTTATTGTTAGCACAACGAAAAAGTTGTAAAACAACGTCAGCAGAACAATGAACAATAAATAAATAAATAATAAGAACAAATAGAATTGTCAAAACGAGCTGCGGTTCATGGAAGAATTGTACTCTTCCACCGAGTACGGCACCATGTCAATTAGAAGTTGCTTAAGCTGCCTTCTAAAGCCCTTTGCTGGCAGATTTTTTAGGCAGGTTGGCAGCTTATTAAACAACTGAGGCCCCACCACATGAGGGTTGAGAGACTCGGAGCGAGCCAAGCGACATCTTTCGGGGACCAGCTCACCTCTTTTGCGAGTGGGATATCCATGCTGGTGGGACAGAATTGTGCCCGTGTCAACCGACTCCTTAGTGAGGCAGAGTATTTCCAAAATGAAGGCCGCGTAGATGGTGGGGACTCCAAGCTCCCTGAACAAAGGTCGGCATGTATCCCGGGATTTCACACCGGCAAGCACACGGATGGCCTTCTTCTGCAGTTTAAATACCTTGCAGGTGTGAGCTGAATTTCCCCAAACAGAAATTCCATACGTCATTTTCGAGTGGAAAATGGCAAAATAAACCATCTTCACAACACTTTTAGACAGCGAAGTGGAGAGCCGACGCAAAACGAACAAGGAACTTGACAACGTCGAGCACAAGGCATCAATATGAGCTACACCAGACAAACGTGAGTCGATATTTATCCCCAAGAACTTCACACTATTATTGTTAACGTTGCTGCAGTTGAGGTTGATACTCAAGTCTTGAGTCTTGGAAGTATTCAGCAAGAGACGATTCGACAGACACCAGTCACTGATCAACGCCGTGGATCCGTCGACCACGGAAACAGCGTCTTCGAGCGATGAACCGGAGCAAACAATCGTGACGTCGTCGGCATATAGAATAGTCTGAGAATTGACAGAATTGGTGTTTTGCGGGAGATCGTTAACGTACAGACTGAAAATAGGAGGACCAGAGATCGAGCCCTGCTTAACCCCAATGTCCTTGGCCGGTAAAAGAGTCGAACATTGTCCAGCGAAAGACACAGACTGCCGCCAGCCCGAGAGCGTCGAGAGAACCGTGGCGACCGCTGAAACGTCAAATCCCAGGTAAAAGAGTTTCGAGGATAAAATGTTATGATCGATAGTGTCGAACGCGCAGGACAAGTCAAATAGTCGTAAGACTGTTTTATTCTTTTTTTCCGCACCCTCAAGGCAACGGCACACCAACCCCAAGGCAGCCATCGAGGTAGATTTACCCCGCCGAAAACCGTACTGGTCCTTGGATAGCACGGCCGATTTCTCAAGAAAGGTCGATAGCCGCTTATTCATTAACGTCTCGAAGATCTTCAGGAACACACAAGTAATGGAAATCGGACGGAACTCACAATATTCAGCTTGACCCTTCTTAGGCACAGGAATAACCCGTGCGATTTTAAGAGAATCTGCTACGATTCCCGTTTTGAAGAACGAATTCAGCACGTAGGCCAGAGGTTCCAAAATTACAGCCCCGATACTACGGACGAAACTCACGGTGAAACCATAAATGTCCGGTGAGCTAGTTAACTTCAAGCCCTCCAGATCCGCAAAGACCTCCTCCACTGACGCCTCGGTGAAAGTGAGAGGCTCAGAAGGGATACACGTGTCCGGAAGAAAATCCTCGAAACTCTTAGATGACGGTGGCAACTCAGCAATCCTATCGTGCGCCGCATTGATGAAGAATTCGTTAAAACCATCCGCTGAAAGATCCGATTTATTAGGGGAGTCCCTCAAGAGAGCGTTCCCAAGTTCATTTCTGACAATTTGCCATGCCGTTCGAGACTTGTTTGCTGAGCTCTGAATTTTCTCGTCGTTGTGTGATATTTTTGCCTGCTTTAAGCATCGGCGATAGTCTTTTCGAGCAGCCATAAGAGCGGGTCTCCAATCATGTGAGGCTGACGTGTCAGATCGCTCTAGGCGAAGGAGCTGGAGACAGTGCTCTCTTTTTCCCTGTAATTCCGACGTGTACCACTGGTACCTCCCCGAGCGGGAAGGTCGTCTATTGCTTTTTGAAACCCAAGGGCAGTACATGTCAACTAAAGGCAATAGAGTCTTCAAGAAAGAGTCGCACGCCTCACTGGAAGAAGCCAGATACACACCATGCCAAAGGCCTGGCATGGAAAGGGCCCTCCGAAGAGAACAAACATTCAGAGATGCAAAGTCTCGCCGAGAAACTCCACACCCCTGCTCCACTGATGACACCGTGTCACAGAGCCGACCGGGAGAAAGCCCAACACCAAACTCTATAGCTCTGTGATCCGAAAAACTCTCTTCACAGATTCGGCTACAAAATTTCGTCGGATGTACATTAGTTAATACCACATCCAGTGTCGACTGAGAGCCATTGTAGTGAGTCCTTGTATGTTCTGACACGGTTGAGCAAAGCCCAAAGGCACGAATGAGATTCATTAAATCCTGACGCTGAGCGTTCTCTGTTTCCATATGGATATTGAGGTCCCCAACTATCACTATGGGTGACTTATATCGAGTGAGCCGTTCCAGAAAGGAGGCAAACATGTCGATGAATACGGTGAAGGAAGAAGAAGGAGGTATAATGTCGACATCAGGCAAACTCACCGCCGAGATTTCCATCAACCTATCAACTGAGAGGTTAGTTAGACAAGGCAGCGTCGTCGCACTGACCGAGCTCCTACAATAAATGGCAGAGCCTCCATGAGAACCCTCCGCACGGCAGTAGAACGAGATGCACCGAAAATTGTCCGGAACGTGAAACCTGAGTTCTCCGTCACTCAGCCAATGCTCCGTAACAGCTAATACACATACCTCGGAATGATGGGACAAGTAAACATTGACTTCATTCAGCTTGTTAGGAAAGCTCTGCATATTCGAGTATAAACACTTGAAACCGGGACCGCGCGTTAGTCAATCAGATCCGGAGGTTGTATTCGATGACGTGTCAGACTTAGAAGATGCTGCTGTTTGTGAAGAAATTGACCAAGACTCAGCCAATATGCACCCTCGAGGCCACAAATCAGGATTTTCTATTTTCCCGTAATCAACTTCGTCAACTATAATTCTGAACGATGAGTATAAGTCGTATCTTGTTTTCAGCTTCATAGTAACGGCCTCACACCCCAAATTCAAAGTCGAGAGAATGGCAGAGAAATCCTCAACACTTGTTTCAGGATGTAGCCGAGAAATGAACAAACCTCTTTTCCGAGGTGCAGTTTGCAAACGAGAACTAGAATTTTGCCCTGTTAGTACGTTCCGGGATCGCAGCTGATTATTACGGGTTGTCTTTAAGTGTGTAGATCTAATACCGCTCGTAGGTAATGTAGAGAGGCTGCTCAAGGAATTTGCTGTGTCCCCCTTGCCACGAGGGCGCGGGATTATGTCATTTTTTCCGATAGAAGTGGGAGGATTCGATTTGACGTTGTTTTTGTTGACACTGCCACGCTTGTCAGTGGACATCGCACCTTGCAGGTGATTCGTCGTATCAACATTCATGAAACAATTCATTAATTTATCGAACTTAGCCGATATGTCAAGTTTAAAAGACGTAAATTCCTCCTTCAAAGAGGAAAAGTCATCGTTACCTTGAGGCGACAAATTCGTCGAGACTGACGGCTGCAGAGCAGGCGGCGTCAGTGTAGGAGTCGCGGGTCTGCATGTAGGACAAAACCAGAATATAATGCCCACATTTTCCCCGATAATTTTTCCAGCTTGTCTTGTTAAACCGGAGCACGCGACATGAAAAACATGTTCACACGGACCGCTACAAGTAATCACAAGATCCGAAAGACATGTTTTTAGAGCACCCAAAGCAGCTACTGACCTCGTCCGCCATCTTTTGGGCAATGGCTGGATTCGAACCCAGGCCCGCTGGGTTGTGAAGCGAGCATTGTATCCATTACACCATCGAGGCGCGCTTTGGCAGGCCTGTTACTCTAAGGTTCGGCTCCACCACGCTTTAAGCTCAATGTGCATTGTGTCATCGGTGCTAGACGACCATCGCTCAAGTTCAAGAGGGTTAGGGGACCTTTTTTTGGAAAGACGATTGACCGAAGAATGGCTCATCTCTAGAGAATTTTGTTGGAAAATTTCAAATGTCGAAGCAAGTTGTACAGCGCGTTCAAAAGTGAATGGTGTGTCTTCACTGGACGCTACTTGAAGAATTTTCTCACGAATGGTGACATTGTAGAGTCCACGGATGAACTGTGTACTCAAAAATGTGTCATCAATTGATTTGTTGCATTCGGGAGAGGGACATTGGAACTTGCAGGGAATTGATAGACATTTTAAGGCCGAAACGTAGTCAGCAATTGATTCCTGAGAGCTTTGGACTCGATTGGAAAACCTGTGCCGAGCTATGTAAACATTTTCCGTTGGGGTCAAATGTTTTTCGACAGGTTGGTAAGAAGTTGAAAGTAATGGGGTCCAATGAAACTTAGCAGGAGTTTACTTTTGAATTTGGAACCGTCGGCTGTATCAGGAATACTTTTCGTGGAAAAGTAAACGTTAAGGCGTTCTTTATACATTGAAAAAGATTCAATTTTCGGATCGAAATTTTCAAAATGAAAATGTTGACTCACGTTATCGTTAGGAGCAGAGTGGCTTGCTGGCTGAATGGAGGAAAGAATTTGTTGCTGCTGTTGCGAGAACGTTTGCAGCGTCGAAATGAGCGATTGGATGAGGTCGTTCGCTGCCATCCTCATCGCCAGATTTGATGTGTATTTTATTCCGTTCAATGACCGAATGAAAAATCTTTTTTTATTTTAATAATTAAAAGGCATGTGTTTTCACTAGTCTGTAGATACATAACACGTGCCAACAGCTAACAAACCTCAATTTTTATTTTAAAAAATAACAAATATTATGTTAAAAAAACAACATAAGTCAGCTTGATCGCGGGTTCGTATTTTCCCAATTTTTCATTGTCGTTATATAAAAGATCTCTAAATTTTTCGTTGGCCGTTATTTTGTATTCCGAAGAGAGCGCGACCCACAAAGTCACTAAACCTTGAAAAATTGACAAAACACAAATGCGTAGCTTCTGTTCGAGGCTAAAACTAAACAATAAACGCTAATCCATAGCAAACATTGAAGGAAAAATGCCAACGTGGGACTGAAGTGTAAAAAAAAACCAGCTAATATCGAAAATTTTACTATAATTAGCCTGTCATAAATAAATAAAAACTCTCGTTTTCAGCTCAAATTTGGAAAAAGTGTTCTTCCCGGCTAAAATTTGAGGAAATCACGAATTCGTGGCTGAAAAATTAAGGTGATTGGCGAATTCACAGATTAGAAACGGCAAAGTTGAAAAAGACGCGAATTTACGGCTAAAATTGAGGAAAATAATCGCGGATAAAGTTTGTTGGAATTTCTAATTCGGCCTTCTGACGACAACTTTGTGGCTAAAATTGAGGTAAACGGCAAATTCATGGTTATAAGTAAAAGAAAAAACACTGATTCACGGCTAGAACTGAGATGAAGCCCTATTCTACATATAATTAAAATTGAACAAAATTACTAATGCGGTGCCAAAATGTAAAAGAACCCGCCAATTTGCGGCTAATATAGAGAAAATCAGTAATTATTCTGGCTAGAATAAAGAGAAGAGTTAATTTTCAGCCTAAATTGAAACAAAAAGTGCTAATTCACTGTCAAAAATGGAAGAATTGCCGATTTGCAGTAAAAATATCGGAAAACGCCAATTCGTGGCTAAAATGAACAAAATTCGCTAGCACACGGGCTAGAAATAGCTACTGCACTGCTAAAATCACGAAAAAGCGCTAATTTACGGCTAAAATTGAGACAAATTTAAATTTGCGTCAAAAATTGTAAATACGTTAATTCGCGGCTTCCTCGGGAGACTTTGAGGCTAAAATTGAGAAAAAGCGCTAATTTATGGCTATGAGTGAAAAACTCGCAAATTCGCGGCTAAAACTGAGACGAAATCGCTATTCCGCAGTGTGTGGTTACGGTGAACAAAAAATGCTAATTTGTGGTGCGTGGAATTTTACGGCTAATATTGAGTAATTTTCAGCTCATACTGAGTAAACCGCTAGGAATAATCGCTAATTTGCAGCTAAAATTGTGGAAAACGCCAACTCGAGGAAAGTTAAAGAAACATCGCTGATTCACAGGATACCAAATCTACTTTGCTGCTAAAGTTGGGGAAAAGCGCATATTTATGTCTTTATGGTGGGGGGGGGGGATTACACCGCTAATCAGTTGCTAATTTGCGGCGATAAGCGCTAACTTGCTGTTAAAGTTGACACAAAGCACTCATTCGCGGCTAAAATGGAGAAATTCGCAGTTTAAACTTGGCATAAGCGCTGTTTAGCGGATAGACTGTGGAAAATAGCGGTAATTTGCCTACAATATATGGAAAAGGCCATGGCTAAAATTAGGAAAAGGCCTTAGAGGTTACCAATAGAGGTTTTATGTATAGTTAGAGACTTTTAGGGGCTTCTTGAAGATTTCCGCCCCGTGCCCCGATATAGGTCCACCAGTGACCATATCTCCTTTTCAGCTCACGATCCACCAGTGCTCGCCGGTTCGGTAATAAGTACTTGGTGACAACTTGCCTACTTTTTTTTTGCGCATCGCGGCGCAGCGCCATTTCGCGCTGCTACATTTTGTCAACTTGTCTATTGAAGGACCTGATATTTTTGAATTATTTATTTTTCGTGTTTTTCGCACTATCTGCCATCGAAATCGAATTTTTGAAAAGTGTTTTAAATTTTATTTGTATTTTATTCAAAAAGTATTTGTATTTCAGTATTTAAAATACATTTTTGAAAGTATTTTGGGCTTTGTATTTAAAATACATTTTCAAAGTATTTTGCCCACCCCTGCCCCCAGGTCTTTCGCAATACATATTTTCCTTAATGTGCATGAGGGGCTAAAACCCCTCCCTTCCACTCAATATCTGAGCGGGGAATTGGTTATTTCACTGGTTTTATAATAATTGCTGTCCGAAAGTAATAAAGCGCATTACGGGTCTGCCAAAATGATTTTTCCATCTCTCAAAATTAACAATTTAACGTCTGTTCGTTCGTTAAGGTTTCCAGCTCAAGAAGAAAGTTTTATCGTATCAAAATACCGAGGTCTGACCTCTTCTTTCTTACAGCAATGTCGCTTGTCGCTATCAATTACAATCGCCTGTAGCCGCCTTATATGCTAATGTTCCTGCCAGGGCAGTATTATTTTTTTATGACCCGACACGACGGGTGCTTAATTCTCCAAGACATTTCCAGAGTACCGTTTTTGATGTATAGCGAATATAAAATGACTATACGATACCGGCTCTATTGCGAGGGGATAACTAGAAAACCGTTCAATTGAAGTTGTAAAAAAAAAAAGAAAGAATATCAACTTGACCCTTCTTTCTACATGGAATGAAACTTGATGCTCAACTTTACTTTCTCCTCGACGCTCACAAGGCATCAATTCACTCTCATTTCGGACTTGATGTGAAAAGAGTCACTCTGCGACCAGGTTTGAAGTGAAAACTGAATTGTGAGAAAAAGGTTAGGGCGTAATTACGCGCGTTCAATTAGTCCAGAGATTTTTATCTTAATCTGCCATTTTCTAGGTTGAAGGGAGAAACGAATATTGCCCGTCTGTAAACATTGAGACAGCTTTTATTTCGGTCTAAAGCGCCCCCCCCCCTCCCTACCACTCATTATCTGCGCGGGGTATTGGCTATTTCACTGGTTCTATATAATTGCTATCCGAAAGTAATAAAAGATAAGGATTAAAATCAATAAAAATGGTAAATTTTAGTTTAAAACAAGAGTTTATCTAATCGCTCTTTACTAGACCTTAATTCCGTTCTTTTATTAGTTACCCATCGACGTAACAACTCCCTTTTCGTGTGTTGCAGCCTGTCATTTCTGTACTGGATAGCCAGTTTTGACCGGTCGAGCTTCTAGGGGGCATAAATTAACCACTGCATGGTTAATTTATTTTAATTTAGCTAATTGCATGGTAAATCGCATTTGCCGAACCTTTAGAAGTGAATTCCAAAGGGACAAAATAACAATCACGGGCCCGCATAGGGTCGTTAACCGGCTCTCAAAGTGGCCAAAAATGGCAGTTTTGCATGACGTCGTTGGTTTTCAACCGAATTCCCGCAAAGGTCCGCTATCACTATTTCCACAACCTATCCGCTAAACAGCGCTTATGCCAAGTTTAAACCGCGAATTTATCCATTTTAGCCGCAAATGAGTGCTTTTTGTCAACTTTAACAGCAAATTAGCGCTTTTCGACGAAAATTAGCCACGGATTAGCGAGGTAATCTGTTGCGTCTTCATCCCTCGTAATTACCCTCTCCACATTGTTTTAACATATTGTTTTTTCAATCAATTTTTATCGAAGTCTATTAGAATACAACTGTTCAATTTACTTTAATTTCTCGGCTTATTTCAAATCTCGAGTCACCACAAATTGACGACGAGGATTAAAAAATATGAATCCGGATCAATTCGCCGAGTTTATGGCTCTGCAATCAAATATGTTCGACGCACTCATTAATCGACTACAACCAGCCGCGGCCTTGACACCAACCCGCGAAGCGCCCTCGACTTCGTCAGCCGTTTTTCTACCGAACTTCGACACTTTTGATCCAAGAAAAGAATCTTTCATAAATTACACAAAACGCTTCGAAAACTACCTCGAGATGAAAAACGTTCTCTCGAACAAGCCCTACTGTGCCCGTTTACTACTAAACTCCATCGGTCCTGAGAATTTCAACATGATCGCTTCACTCGCCGCTCCTGAAAGTCCAACTGACAAATTATGCGACGAGCTCATGGAACTACTGAACAGTCATCTTGCCCCGAAAAAGAACGTTCTCGTAGCCCAACACCAGTTCCTTTCTGTAAATCAAACGGAAAATCAATCAATTTCCGAATTTGTGGCTACTGTACGAAGCAAACTGGGTGATTGCGACTTCAATTCCACGTGCGATTGCAAAGCCTCGATCGCAGATATTTTTCTGCGTGCGCAATTTATTCGTGGCCTTCGGGATAACTCAATGCGGGAAAAATTACTCGATGTAACTTCCACCTCGAATTGTGAATTCAAGGCCATAGTAGCAAAAGCCATTGCCCTCGAAGCATCAAAAATCGATTCGAACACCCTCACTACCACGTTACCAGCTGTTTCCTCTCACCTTGAAATCAACCGCATTAGTCGACCATCAACTCCCGGCTCTTCCCATACAAATCGATCAAAATCAAGAAAATCGTTCCACAATAGATTCGACATAACCAGCGAAACCAGTCCAAATCAAGGCCTCGCGTGAATTATCAAGAACTAGGAGTCGATGGACTGTGCCTCCACTGTGGAAAAGACAATCATCACTCTCGTAACTGCAAAACTGACCCGTCAATCCTTAAACGCAACGAATGTTTCAGAAATGGGCACATTTCGAAAGTCTGCATCGGTACCTTGCTTGCAAACAAGAATAAATCGAAGGGAGAACCCGCAGAGATTGATCTACCCACCAATCCAGTCGATTTCTCTACCCATTACGGCGTTTTCCGAATCATCGACATCAAACAAAATGAATCAAACCAAAGTGACAACAAACGCTTTAACGTCCAAATCAATGTCGAAGGAAAAATGGTAGATTTCGAAGTAGACACCGGCTCCGGAGACACGTTTTTACCTCGTGATCAATACTCCAAACTCAATCTCAATCGAGCACTGCAGTCAACTGACATCGGGTTTCGTTCTTACACGGGTGATATTTTCATCCCCGATGGGAAGATTTTCGTCAACGTCACATACAACAACATCACTGTTGTATCCCAATCCGTTTAGCTTCGTCCTGTTTTCCCCAGAACTCCCTTAACAAATATATCAATTACCTTCCTTCCCTGTTCCCTATGTTTTCTATATCAGTATCAGTCAAGGTGACTAAACTTTCTATAGGTGCCGCAGATCTTCGGCCATTACTGTCCTTCACCTACGTCACGAGCAGTCCCAACCGCCTTTGCGCTGGACCCAGTACATTATTAATTGTTGTGTTGGGTTGTGATTTTTGAGAAATCTTAAACTTCAATTTCAAAATTAACTTGCTCTGCTGCTCTAGGGTGAGCAATCAGGAGCAAAGGACTGCTGGTGACGTCAGTCTCCACCCCTCCCGTCCGATGGACAGGGGGAAATCTGCGGCACCTATAGTAAAGTTTAGTCACCTTGGTATCAGTTTTTTTTTTGGTTTTACACGATTCGCTAATAAAAGTTTCTGTTCGTTTATTTCGGTACTCATAAAAATGCCCACAAATACAACAGTGGTGTCAGAAGTGGTGCGCTTTTTCTACTAATACGTGCGGTTTTTTTTTTCTTTCTTCCTCGTGAGTACGGTCAGCATTATCGATGGCTGAAGGTGGTGCGGGCGTGTCCATGCCCTTGGCTCAGCTCATTCAGCGAATGCAACAAACGCAGACGGAGCTTCTTCGCAGACTTCAGAAGATTGAGGTATCGGGTACTAAAGTTCCGGCTCCGAGCGACCATCGTCGCGATCATTTCAAACAATACGATCCCGCTAGTTTTCCTTCTGTGAAGGTTTACTTCGAGCGTTTCAGCCGAGCTCTGCAACTTGCTCAGGTCACCACTCCGGTTGAGAAGGCTAAACTTGTTTTAGTGTGCATGGGATCGTACCTCAACACACACCTAGAGCATCTTCAGCAGCCCAACTCTGTCGATGCGCTGACTTACGATCAAATCACGGCTATGCTGATCGATCATTTAGATCCCCCGGTCAATATGTATGCGGAGGAGATAAAGTTTCGAGCGGTTAAGCAGGAACCCGCTGAAACTCTTAAGGCTTACACTGCGTGGTTACGTGCTGCGTCCGCATGTTGCGAATTCAAGGAGTACCTGGATCGAGCGTTGATTGCTCAGTTCCTCCATGGTATTCGTCGCAGGGATATTCGCGACGAGATCGTTTCAAAAAAAACCTACAACCTTCCAGGAGGCTTTAACCACTGCGTACGAAATGGAGGCAACCTCTTTTGCGTCCGACCAGCTGGGGCTTCAGGAGGGGACTCGTTCGGGTACAGATGTCTTCAGGCTTGGCTATGAGCCGGCCCCCCTAAAGACATTCCAAAAGTCTTCCCGATCGCGTGGTCGCCGGGGACGAAGTTCTCGCCGTGATTCTCGGGCACCCCCCCAGTCGCAGCTGTTCGAGAGGGTCTCGTGCATCGATTACTACAGAAAAATCGACCTCTTGTCACTCGTGTGGCGAAACAGGCCACCGGCGTGCCGACTGTAAGTTCCGTACCGCTAAATGTTTCAATTGTGGCCGAGTAGGACATATTGGACGCGCTTGTCGCCAGTCAAAAAATAATCAAGTCTCGGAATCCTCTGATTTTGGGCCAAATGTGTCATCGGTGAGTTTCCTAGGTCACGTTCACGTGGCTGACTCTCCGGGCCTGAGACCTATGCTTACTGTCTCCATAAACGATAAACCATTAGTAATGGAGCTTGACACGGGAGCTGCTTGTTCCATGATGAGTGTTAATACTATTCGAAAATTGATACCTAATTTTTCTTCTTTGTTAACTCCTTCTGATAGGATATTTAAAAGCTACTCCGGCGATACTATCAAATGCATCGGGAAAATTACACTTCCGTCACCTACAATGGCAGACAAGACTCTTTGGATGCGTACATTTGCGAGGGATCAGTTTCCAACCCTCATGGGCAGACAATGGATTGCCAGATTTGTTCACGACATTCCGTTCCAAGAAATTCTTCGCACGAACACAGTACTAAGTGCGCAGAACCGTCCATCGGAGTTGGAATCTCTACCAGCGCAGTTCAGCGATGTGTTCGATGAGCAGGCAGGTGTCCTGAAAACGGATCCTATTTCAATTGATCTGATTCCAGATGCCAAACCCGTATTCGCTCGCCCCATTGAGGCGCCTTATGCGTATTTCAAAATGCACGGCTAGAACTGAGATGAAGCCCTATTCTACATATAACTAAAATTGAAAAAAAAAATACTAATGCGGTGCCAAAATGTAAAAGAACCCGCCAATTTGCGGTTAATATAGAGAAAATCAGTAATTATTCTGGCTAGAATAAAGAGAAAAGTTAATTTTCAGCCTAAATTGAAACAAAAAGTGCTAATTCACTGTCAAAAATGGAAGAATTGCCGATTTGTAGCAAAAATATCGGAAAACGCCAATTCGTGGTTAAAATGAACAAAATTCGCTAATACACGGGCTAGAAATAGCTACTGCACTGCTAAAATTACGATAAAGCGCTAATTTACGGCTAAAATTGAGACAAATTTAAATTTGCGTCAAAAATTTGAAATACGTTAATTCGCAACTTCCTCGGGAGACTTTGAGGCTAAAATTGAGAAAAAGCGCTAATTTATGGCTATGAGTTAAAAACTCGCAAATTCGCGGCTAAAACTGAGACGAAATCGCTATTCCGCAGTGTATGGTTTCGGTGAACAAAAAATGTTAATTTGTGGTAAACATTTCGAGAAAACCGGCATTTTACGGATAATATTGAGTAACTTTCAGCTCATACTGAGTAAACCGCTAGAAAAAGTCGCTAAAGAAACATCGCTGATTCACAGGATACAAAATCTATTTTGATGCTAAAGTTGGGGAAAAGCGCATATTTATGTCTTTGTGGTGGGGGGGGGTATTAACCCGCTAATCAGTTGCTAATTTGCGGCGAAAATTGCTAATTTGCTTTTAAAGTTGACAAAACGCACTCATTCGCGGCTAAAATGGAGAAATTCGCAGTTTAAACTTGGCACAAGCGCTGTTTAGCGGATAGACTGTGGAAATAGCGGTAATTTGCCTACAATATATGGAGAAAAGGCCATGGTTAAAATTAGGAAAAGGCCTTAGAGGTTACCAATAGAGTTTTTATGTATAGTTAGAGACTTTTAGGGGCCTCTTGAAGATTTCCGCCCCGGGCCCCGATATAGGTCCACCAGTGACCTCATCTCCTTTTCAGCTCACGATCCTCCAGTGCTCGCGCCGGTTCGTTACTAAATACTTGGTGACAACTTGTCTACTTTTTTTTGCGCATCGCGGCGCAGCGCCATTTCGCGCTGCTACATTTTGTCAACTTGTCTATTGAACGACCTGATCGAAATCGAATTTTTGAAAAGTGTTTTAAATTGTATTTGTATTTTATTCAAAATACAATTCAAAAAGTATTTGTATTCAGTATTTAAAATACATTTTTGAGAGTATTTTGGGCTTTTTATTTAAAATACATTTTCAAAGTATTTTGCCCACCCCTGGCTATAAGATAGAAAAAAGTTAATTCGGGGCTAAAATTGAGAAAAATGACAAATTCTTAACTGAAATTGCTAATTTTCGAAAAATGCTAATTCACGACTAAAATTGAGAAGAATGGCTAATTAGCTGCTGAAATTGGGACATAGGTACACTAATCTACAGCCAAAATTGAGAAAAATAGCTAATTCGCTAATAAAATTGACAAAAAGCGCTACTTAGCGGCTAAACTTGGAACAATCCTATTTCGCGGACTTAATTAAAAAGAATAAATACAGCTAAAATTGAAACAAAAAAACACAAAAAAAAACAGATAATTTGCGGCTAAAGTAAAGAAAAACGGCAGTTTTTTGAAAATAAATTCCATCAATAACATCTGCGAAGAAAGGAACATTTAAAATGGTGGGGAGGGGTGCAGTTTCTTTTCTTTTCTTTTTTATAAGCATCCCCGTGGAATTCTATAATGAAACTCACAAAAAAACTAAACCTTGGCGTACTATTAATTGCCTTTCCAAACCGTTACAGATAGCCAACAAAGGCTTAATAAGCTTCTTCTTGCATCCACGCCGCACTTCTTACCGTCATAATTATATGCTAATAATGTTTTAAAAAACTGGATCCTTTCGTGGAGCGCTGAGATGTGACAGGAACAGGAACAGGGAGGTGGGGGGGGGGTAGAAACAACAGACGAAACTAATTTTAGTCTCTGCGGAGCCTACTTCCCCTTGACCTTAACAATCACGCGCGTTGTCTCGAACGAAACAGACGCGTATAGATGGTGTTGGTGAGAAGGGGGGGGGGGGGGGGCTCGCGAGACATTTTTTTGGGGACATTAATTTTACCAACGTATTTTGGGGCATCAATTATGGGACACTACTTGTAGAGTCTTTTGAAAACGGTACAGTCATGTTTCAAGGGGAAGGTGGTGGAGAGGGGGGAAACAAGTTCATTTTCTCACGTTTTCGAGTGTAATTTTACAGTTTTTTTTTTTTTTTTTTTTTTTTTTTTTTTTGTGGAATACGCTACTCTTAAGATACTCCAAGAGGAACATTACCAGAAAAAGAAAAAAAAATGACCCCCCAGACTTGGACAGGTAGCATTCCTACCTTCTACCCCCCCCCCCCAGCCCTCCAACGAACATAACGAAATTACTGCGAAATTCTAATTAGCCCTTCCAACCGGTTTCGTAGTAGCTAGAAAATTCCGCTCGACGACTAAACAGACGGTTCTTTATTTCTTTTTAACTGCAATTTTTTCTCTGTTTGAATCGTCTCCGTGTAACCAGACTAATAGCCAAAGGTTCAGAGCGACAGTTCTTCTCTAGCGTAATTAATTGTACACGAGATAATTAGTCCATGAAGCGTGTTTTTTGCACTCACGAACACAGTTTGAGCTCGTTCATGTTTTTTTTTTAGAAAAAAATGCACTTATTGTCATGCACAACGAGGGGAAAAAGTGGTTCTAGCCATTGAGAGTCCCTCCCCCCTTCCCTATAAACACCGCTCTTTCACAAACTACCGTATGAGCGATGTCGCTGTCGTTTCGAGATCGTATTTAAAACGACTTCTTTTTATTTTTAAACTGTCATAATAGCCAACAAGTTAGCGCAAAAACTGATTGTTTTTTTTTTTTTGTCTTGCAAAAGTAAAAATACCACTAACTCTTCGAATTGTTTCGAGCAGCTATTGCTAGACTGCACAGAGGAGAGGAAGAACGGGCGAAACTAAAAAAAAAAAATAGCGTGAAACGAAAATCAGCTGCAGTGTTTACGGTCTGTTGCACATCCTATGCTTTAGGGGGGCAAGACGGTCGCGGAGGGGAAGCGGGTTATCTATGGTTTTAGACTAAATCTCTATAGAAAGACAAATAACGATGGAAATCCTCGCTATAGAACGCGAATTCTCTCTCACTCTCTCTTAGTTCTCAAATTTTTACAGGGCGAGCTCTTACAAGAGTATAAAGTTTCGTTGGTGTATCAAGACGGGAAGAAGTCGATATTTGCAGCGTCACACTCAAAGTCATTTGGCTATACTTTTACCTCTACACGAAACAAGAAATGAAAAGAGAAAGATTGACAGAGAGAGGCCCTCTCAGTGTGTATCTTGTTGATAACTTCAAAAGCTGAATCATTGCTACTTTATGTTGATATACTGGTAGTGTACTGTTGTAGGGTATTATAGACGGGACTTAATGTGAGGCTTGTGAAGATGAAACAAGGTGGGTGTGGAGGGAGGTGTAGGAACGAGAAATACGAATAATAAAGGGTTGTTGTAAGGATAATGAGGATTATCAGTCAGAGTCAGTCTCTGGGGAGGGAGGGAGGGAGGGGGAATTGTGAAATTGACAGTTCCCCAAGCCACGCTGCCAGTTACTGCAAGCAACATTTCTGCAGCAGCCTACCCCGTCCTGTCCTATAGATTCCCCCCCCCCCCACAACAAGACCTACAAGTACACAAACGAAGGGGCGCTATAGTACCAACGCTCTAAAGAGCTCCATAAAATCTCCAAAAATGAGCGTTTCTCGTTGAAGTTAGGTTTAGCAGATCCGCATGCGTCCAGCTGCTTCCTTGGACTTCAGACCCCTCGCAGTATAGCATACCGAGGTATGGTAGCGAGGTGGGTGGACCGCGCCGGGCCCCCGAAAAGCTTAAATTCGGAAAAATGAAGATTTTTAGGTTATCCGTGGATGAATAGTAGGTATGTGAAAAGTTCGGACGGTTGGACAGCGATTTGACTGCTTTCTACTAATTTCAGTCCACCCGACCAGGAGAATATAACGTTACAAGTGATATCAGCAAAGACTGTGGGCTGAATATTCGATTAAGACCCCGAAAGCGCTATTTATAGTGGCTCAAATTGAGAAAATTCGCGGCTAAAAAGATGAAATACACCGTGTCCCCAGTTTTAGTAGGTGCTTAAAGCCCAGTAAAGTGCTAATCGGCAATTTTCAACATGCTGATGCGGCAAAAAAAATTAAAAATCGCTAATAGTCGTGACTGCTACTGCGAAAAAGCGCTGATTCGTGGTCTCGCGATACAACTTCCAGACTAAAATTGAGCGAAAATCGCTGATTCGCAGTGTATGGAGGTCATTCTACGAATATATTGTGGAAATCAACGCGAAAGTGTTGTTTTCGGACCCAGCCCCGCGGTTAAAATTGAGATAACACGCTATAAATATTGGCAAAAAAAACGCTTTCAGTTTAAAATTGCCGCGAAAATAGCAAATTCGCCACTCAAATTGCGAAAAATCACCCGCATTCGCATACAAAAAAGCGAAAAGATGCTAATTCGCCGCAAAATGAACAGAAAACACTATTTCACAGCTTAAATTGAGAAAAATTGCTAATTTGCAATTTGCGAATATAATATAGAGCTGAGGAAAAACGTTTTTTCGCGGATACAAATCAAGGAAATCAACTTAGCGCGGCTACAATCAAGAAAAATGCTAATTCTCAGTTCAAATTGGGAAAAAGTGATAATTCTGTGCTAAAAATGGAAAAAAGTGGCTTATTTGCAGCTTAATTTGAAGAAAACGCTAATTCTTGGCAAAAATTGAGAAAATTTGGCTATATAAGTAAATACAATATAAATAAAATAAATTTGGAAAATAAATAATTAAGAGGTCTGGACAAAATTAAGAGATTTTAAAGGTTATATTATGCCTAAATTGCGTAAAATGCCAATTTACAGCTAAAATTGCGCAAGACATCAATTCTTGACTGAAATTGAGAAAATTCACGCTGCTAAAATTAAGAAAAAGCGCTAATTCGCGACTAAAATTGAGCTAATTCGCGCTAAAATCACTAAACCGCGGCTTAAAATGAAAAAAACGCAAATGCGTATAGCTTTCGTTTGAGGCTAACAGATGAACAAAAAACTCTGATCCGTAGAAAAAAAAAATTGGAAGAAAAAATGACAATGTGGGACTAAAATGTAAAACAACACAGCTAATATTGATAAATTCACTAATTAGCCCGGTATAAGTCAAGAAAGAGCTCTAGTTTTCAGCTCAACTTGGAAAAAGGGCTATTCCCTGCAGCTATAATCGAGGAAAACACCAATTCGTGGCTAAAAATGAGAAAAAGTGCTAATTTGCGGCTACAACTGAGGGAAATCACAAATTCACGGAGTTTTATTAATACTTCTAATTTAAATAATCGCCCTCTGAGTGCAAGTATTTGACTAAAATTGAGAAAAAACGGCAAATTTATGGCTATAAGTAAAAAAAAAAAAAACTGACTCGCGGCTAGAACTGAGTAGAAGAAGCACTAATCTACTACAGTGAAAAGTAAAACAAATTTGGTAACGCGGTGCTAAAATGTAAAAGAACCCGCTAATTTGCGGCTTATATTGAGAAAATCAATAATTAGCTTGGCTAAATTTTGAATTTCAAAAAAGTGCTAGTTCGCTGTTAAATAGAACGGAAAAATTGCCAATTTACAGCTGGCATATAACGCCAAGTCGTCAAAAATTAACAAAACTCACTGATTCACCGGATTGGAAACGCTACTACGCTGCTAAAATTAAGATAAAAAGCGCTAATTTGCGGCTAAAATTGAGGAAAATTCCAACTTGCGTCAAAAATTGAAAATATTCCAATTCGTGGCTTCCGCAGGCATCTTTCAGGTTGTTTAAATTGGGCAAAACCGCCAATTTGTGGCTATGGGGGGGAAACGTTTGCGGCTAAAACTGAGAAAATTCGCTAAATCTGTATAGTGTAGGGTGAACAAAGAAATCTAATTTGTGGCAAAAATGTAGAAAAAAAAAAAACAGCTATTTTGCGGCTAATATTGAGGAAAACGCTAATTTTCAGCTCAAACTGAGTGAAATGCTAATTCCCTGGCCCCTGCTTAAACAAAATATAAAAACTCCCTAATTTGCAGGTAAACTTTGAGAAAAACGCCAATTCGTGGAAAGTTAAGAAACGTAGCTATGATTCCCGGGATAAAAACGCTACTTTTTGTTCGTGAAGTTGAGAAAAAGTGCAAATTTCTGGCTATGGTGGGGAGGGGGGTGTGAAAATTGAGAAAAGCGCTATAATTTGCTTGGAGGAAATAGTTTTCGGCCTTGGAGGCCATTTTTAACGCCTTTTTTTTTACTTCAGTCCAAACGGATTGGAGAGTACGTTGTATGTTGTTTTGAAGACAACGAATGTTAGGAAATTCTCTGACAATTTTTCAAGTAATAAACTCAGCAATAAACCAATTTCTCGAATTTCCCTCACTATAAAACACCAATTTCTTGGCATTTTTAATGAAAATCAAATTTCGCGGTCTTGGCCCAATTCAAAAGCCACTTTTGCGGGTCTTGCACGATAAAATACCATTTTCGAAGCTTTGGCCCACTAAGAAATAAATTTCTTATGTTTCGGTCTCCAAGAAACCAAATATTTCTGATTTTTCTTGTCCAAAAATTAGCTCATGAAAAACAAATTTATAGGATTTCACTAGGGTAACGAGTTGTCAAAGTAGTTTCCGAGGACGTCTGACACGAAAAAGTAGGACACTTGCGATGGAAAGTAGGACACCTGAAAACAGGTTAACAACGACTAATCGTATGATCAATGTAATGTTGAAATAGTTGTTCACTGGTTTAAATGAAGCAAATCCGCAATATCATTTTTGAAAGAGTGAAAGTCCGCAAAAGTTGGGTGGGGCTATAGGCCAAAATAACGAAATTTGGGTTTCGAATAAACCAAATTCGGAAATTTGGTTTTGAAAGAGCCAAATTAAATCCTACTGATTTTAGTAGGACCAAACCCCAAGAAATTTGATTATTAAAAGCTTGAGAATCCGTGAAATTGGGTAGTAAATAACAAAAATCTGTTAAATTGGATTTTTAAGGTTCCAAATTCGAAACATTTTGTTATGGAAGAGAGAAATTGGAGGTTGAAAACGCCATTTGTATCCGTTTGTATTCCGCCTAATTAGCTATTCAAATTAACGGAACCTGCGAAAAGGCACGGAATTTAATTTTTGATCAGACAAATATTACAAAAATTGAGTTTTATAGACGCAAAGTTCCCGAAATTGGGTTTTATAGGAGCTCTGTCCACAAAACTGGGGTTTGAACGAGTGAAACTCCACAAAAATTGTTTATGAAAGGGCAAAACTCACAAAAATTGGGTTTTGAAAGAATATAAATCACACATTTTAGTTTTTAAAAGCGTAAAAATCCACAAATTTGGGGTAGGGAATTACAAAAATCCATGAAATTTGGTTTTCAAAGTGCCAAATTTGAAACATTTGGTTATGGAAAAGCGAAAACGGGGTTTGAAAAAGCCGAAATCACAAAATTTGTTTTTTCGTCGTTCGTATATGTTTGCCAAGTGATTTTGTCGAACTCACCGAACCTGTGAACCTGATTTTTATAAAGAGCTAACCGAAATGGTTCTATTGGAGCACAGTCCACAAAATTTGGTTTGAATGAGCGAATGTTCACAAAACTGAGTTTTGAAAGAGCTAAACCAATAAAATTGGGGTTTTGCAATAGAAAATCCCGCGAAATTGGGATTTGAACGATACGAATAATCCGCAAAATTTTGTTTTTTTTTTGAAAGAAGAAAAATCGGCGAAATAGGTTTGGTGGAGTTAAAATGACCTTTGATTTGTAAATTGGGCCAAACGCGAGTGATTGTCCAAATTGTCTGATTTTACGGTCGAATGTTCTAGATTGTGGGATAGTGCCAGATGCTAAACTAAGCTGTAAGCCCCTCAGCTTGTACCGTGAAAGATGTTGGGACTAGACGTTAAAGGTTACAGAGGACAATTCTGACCTCTCCCCCAGACACCTGAAAAATGAGCCTGGACGTCCCGGACGCTCTGAAAAGTAGGACGTCTGGTCACCCTAGATTTCACTTTTTACATATATATCTAAACAAGAAGAAAGAAATGTTCGCTTGTCGAGATCCCTAAAAAAAAAATCAATTAACGACTTTTTGTTGCTATCAAACAAATTTCGCGGGATGCCCAAGTTCAGAGATCATTTTCGTGGATTTTACGCGCTCCCATCCGTGGATTTTACCACTTTTGGTTTTTAATTTCGCCACGGGGTCCCTTCAAGCGGGAGGAAGGAGGTTGTGGGTATAAAATAACACTCGGATTTTTACGACGAACATTTATTCAATACAATACATAAGGCAAACTCGACGATAGCAACGAACTTTACTCAGACGATGGCGTCTCCCCGAATGTAATCTCTGCAATTCCCATGCCCCTTTCCACGGCAGAGAGACTGTGTACGCCTGTCAAAGTCCAAAAAATGTCGCTCCCGCAGCTAGCTGTCGGATAGAGTGCATTTCTCTACTGCGAATTTCGAAGTTTTCAGTTAATTTGCGATTATTTAGCCGGAAATTGGTATCAACCAGTAGAGCCATTAAGTGCACTAACTTCGTCGAATAACAGCTAAACACGACGAAATTCGCAGTAGTGAAATGCACCCTTGCCGACAGTCAGCTGCCGGAGCGACAGTTTTTGATATTTTGGCAGGAGTGCGCATTCGGTTCGAAGGAAAACTTTGGATAATTAATAAATTAATTAGACTGATATTATCCGGACGACGATGGAAGGGCATACAGATTTATTCATTATATCCATCTAACTTTGAATAATGCTTTAATGAGTTTGAGCATGTTACGAATCACAAAGCTCGTTCAAATGAAATTTTGCTTTAGTACAGTCACGACTAAGTTATGCGGTCCTGGCCTGGGGAAAAGCCTGCCAAGCTAAAAGAGTGTTTTCACTACAACGGAAAGCTGTTCGCGTAATTTGTGGCACGAAATATCGAGCAGATTGCCGGTTAAAATTTGCAGAGTTACGTATTTTGACACTACCGTCTTTATAAACTTTTGAATCCTTGAGAGTAATCCACAAGAATAAAGAGAATTACGAATTAAATAGCAATGTACATAGCCATAGTACGAGAATCAGGCTCGATCTTCGTTTAAAACGGTTTAAGACAAAAAAACGCCAAGATTTTGTAGACTACTTGGGAGTTAAAATGTACAATGCCCTCCCTGGCGTTTTCCTCATTTTCAGCTGCAGTTTAGCCATTTTTTAGCAGCCAATTAGCACTTTTTTCTCAGTTTGAGTTGAAAATTAGTGTTTTTCTTAAAGTTGGCCCCGCTAATTAATATTTTTTTTTCAATTCTAGCCGCGCGGTTTTTTTAGGTTTTAGCCCGCGTGAGCAATTTTTTTCTACGGATTAGCGCTGTTTCTCAGTTTTAGCCTCGATTCTATCAGAAGCTATACTAGAGAACCTATAATCAGACAGGTAAAATCACAGACGCCATGTTCGCTCTTATCAATTATCAGCCTTGTAAAATCCACCTTTTGTTCATGTTTTGTGAATGTCAACAAACCACCCCCAACCTATCTTATTAAACTGATAAGAACGAACATGGCGCCGTATGCGTCTACTCGTCTTTAAAGGTTCCTTAGCTATACAGATTATCGTTTTCTCAATTTCACCCGCGCATTATTGATTTTTCTTCATTTCAGCTGTGAAATAGCGTTTTCTGATAATTTTGCAGCGAATTAACACATTATCTATTCTCTTTTTTTTTTATTAATAGGCGATTTTTCGCCATTTGAGTTGTGAATTTGCCATTTTGGTCCAGTTTAAACTCGAATTAGCGTTGTTTTTCGCAATAATTGCCACGCGTTTTGTTTACTTGTACAGCTTTGTGTACTTGTAGGCTAGGGCTCTGTATGATCCATTTTTGTGCCAAGTTTCCATCCGCTAGCATCATTTTTGCGGCAGTTGTGCTAACAAGGAATTCGGAACTTCCACCTCCCTTCATGACTACCCTTCCCTCTCCACTTTTTCTAAAAATGAAAACGACGATCGAAGGCTGTTATTACACCGGGTTTTTGTGCCAAATATGGTGTCACTAAGTTAAGTTGTACTGGTGAATGGTGGCGAAGAAGTGGAAACTAAAGAACGTTGAAATTAAAAGTATTTGTATTTGTATTTTCGTTGAGCGTGAAATACAAAATACTTTTGAAAATGTATTTTCAAATACAAAGCCCAAAATACTTTCAAAAATGTATTTTAAATACAGAAATACAAATACCTTTGCAAAAGTATTTAAATACAATTACAAAATATGTTATTTTGTATTTAAAATACAAAGTACTTTAAATACTCAAGTATCCTGCCCACCCCTGCTTATAGCTATGTTTTACCTTTTTTACAGCGAATTTCCACGTATTCCCAATTTGAGAAAAAGTGGCAAAAGTTATCGTTTCTCTAAATTTTAGGCGGGACTTAATGTGAGGCTCGTGAAGATGAAACAAGGTGGGTGCGGAGGGAGGTGTAGGAACGAGAAATACGAATAATAAAGGGTTGTTGTAAGGATAATGAGGATTATCAGTCAGAGTCAGTCTCTGGGGTGGGAGGGAGGGAGGGGGAATTGTGAAATTGACAGTTCCCCAAGCCACGCTGCCAGTTACTGCAAGCAACATTTCTGCAGCAGCTTACCCTGTCCTGTCCTATAAATCCCCCCCCCCCCACAACAAGACCTACAAGTACACAAACGAAGGGGCGCTATAGTACCAACGCTCTAAAGAGCTCCATAAAATCTCCAAAAATGAGCGTTTCTCGTTGAAGTTAGGTTTAGCAGATCCGCATGCGTCCAGCTGCTTCCTTGGACTTCAGACCCCTCGCAGTATAGCTTACCGAGCGATGATAGCGAGGTGGGCGGACCGCGCCGGGCCCCCGAAAAGCTTAAATACGTAAAAATGAAGATTCTTAGGTTATCCGTGGATGAATAGTAGGTATGTGAAAAGTTCGGACGGTTGGACAGCGATTTGACTGCTTTCTACTAATTTCAGTCCACCCGACCTGGAGAATATAACGTTGCAAGTGATATCAGCAAAGACTGTGGGCGGAATATTCGATCGAGCCCCCGAAAGCGCTATTTATGGTGTCTCAAATTGAGAAAATTCGCGGCTAAAAAGATGAAATACACCGTATCCTAGTTTCGTTAAGTCCTTATAAGCCCATTCAAGTGCTGATCGGCAATTTGCAACTTGCCGATTCGGCAACAAAATTTTTAAAAATCGCTAATATTCGTGACTACTACTGCGAAAAAGCGCTGATTCGTGGTCTCGCGATGCAACTTCCAGACTAAAATTGAGCGAAAATCGCTGATTCGCGTTGTATGGAAGTCATTCTACGAATATATTGTGGAAATCAACGCGAAAGTGTTGTTTTCGGACCAGCCCCGCGGTTAAAATTGAGATAACACGCTATAAATATTGGCCAAACAAAAAACGCTTTCAGTTTAAAATTGGGCGAAAATAGCAAATTCGCCACTCAAATTGCGAAAAATCACCCGCATTCGCATACAAAAAAGCAAAAAGATGCTAATTCGCTGTAAAATGAACAGAAAACACTATTTCACAGCTTAAATTGAGAAAAATTGCTAATTTGTAATTTGCGAATATAATATAGAGCTGAGGAAAAACGTTTTTTCGCGGATACAAATCAAGGAAATCAACTTAGCGCGGCTACAATCAAGAAAAATGCTAATTCTCAGTTCAAATTGGGAAAAAGTGATAATTCTGTGCTAAAAATGGAAAACGTGGCTTATTTGCAGCTTAATTTGAAGAAAACGCTAATTCTTGGCAAAAATTGAGAAAATTTGGCTATATAAGTAAATACAATATAAATAAAATAAATTTGGAAAATAAATAATTAAGAAGTCTGGACAAAATTAAGAGACTTTAAAGGTTATACTATGCCTAAATTGCGTAAAATGCCAATTTACAGCTAAAATTGCGCAAGACATCAATTCTTGACTGAAATTGAGAAAATTCACGCTGCTAAAATTAAGAAAAAGCGCTAATTCGCGACTAAAATTGAGCTAATTCGCGCTAAAATCACTAAACCCCGGCTTAAAATGAAAAAAACGCAAATGCGTATAGCTTTCGTTTGAGGCTAACAAATGAACAAAAAACTCTAATCCGTAGAAAAAAAAAAATTGGAAGAAAAAATGACAATGTGGGACTAAAATGTAAAACAACACAGCTAATATTGATAAATTCACTAATTAGCCCGGTATAAGTCAAGAAAGAGCTCTAGTTTTCAGCTCAACTTGGAAAAAGGGCTATTCCCTGCAGCTATAATCGAGGAAAACACCAATTCGTGGCTAAAAATGAGAAAAAGTGCTAATTTGCGGCTACAACTGAGGGAAATCACAAATTCACGGAGTTTTATTAATATGTACTTCTAATTTAAATAATCGCCCTCTGAGTGCAAGTATTTGACTAAAATTGAGAAAAACGGCAAATTTATGGATATAAGTAAAAAAAAAAAAAACTGACTCGCGGCTAGAACTGAGTAGAAGAAGCACTAATCTACTACAGTGAAAAGTAAAACAAATTTGGTAACGCGGTGCTAAAATGTAAAAGAACCCGCTAATTTGCGGCTTATATTGAGAAAATCAATAATTAGCTTGGCTAAATTTTGAATTTCAAAAAAGTGCTAGTTCGCTGTTAAATAAAATGGAAAAATTGCCAATTTACAGCTGGCATATAACGCCAAGTCGTCAAAAATTAACAAAACTCACTAATTCACCGGATTGGAAACGCTACTACGCTGCTAAAATTAAGATAAAAAGCGCTAATTTGCGGCTAAAATTGAGGAAAATTCCAACTTGCGTCAAAAATTGAAAATATTCCAATTCGTGGCTTCCGCAGGCATCTTTCAGGTTGTTTAAATTGGGCAAAACCGCCAATTTGTGGCTATGGGGGGGAAACGTTTGCGGCTAAAACTGAGAAAATTCGCTAAATCTGTATAGTGTAGGGTGAACAAAGAAATCTAATTTGTGGCAAAAATGTAGAAAAAAAAAAACAGCTATTTTTCGGCTAATATTGAGGAAAACGCTAATTTTCAGCTCAAAGTGAGTGAAATGCTAATTCCCTGGCCCCTGCTTAAACAAAATATAAAAACTCCCTAATTTGCAGGTAAACTTTGAGAAAAACGCCAATTCGTGGAAAGTTAGAAAACGTAGCTATGATTCCCGGGATAAAAACGCTACTTTTTGTTCGTGAAGTTGAGAAAAAGTGCAAATTTCTGGCTATGGTGGGGAGGGGGGTGTAAAAATTGAGAAAAGCGCTATAATTTGCTTGGAGGAAACAGTTTTCGGCCTTTGAGGCCATTTTTAATGCTTTTTTTTTTTACTTCAGTCCAAACGGATTAGAGAGTACGTTGTATGTTGTTTTGAAGACAACGAATGTTAGGAAATCTCTGACAATTTTTCAAGTAATAATCTCAGCAATAAACCAATTTCTCGAATTTCGTTCACTATAAAACACCAATTTCTTGGCATTTTTAATGAAAATCAAATTTCGCGGTCTTGGCCCAATTCAAAAGCCACTTTTGCGGGTCTTGCACGATAAAATACCATTTTCGAAGCTTTGGCCCACTAAGAAATAAATTTCTTATGTTTCGATCTCCAAGAAACCAAATATTTCTGGTTTTTCTTGTCCAAAAATTAGCTCATGAAAAACAAATTTATAGGATTTCACTAGGGTAATGAGTTGTCAAAGTAGTTTCCGAGGACGTCTGACACGAAAAAGTAGGACACTTGCGATGGAAAGTAGGACACCTGAAAACAGGTTAACAACGACTAATCGTATGATCAATGTAATGTTGAAATAGTTGTTCACTGGTTTAAATGAAGCAAATCCGCAATATCATTTTTGAAAGAGTGAAAGTCCGCAAAAGTTGGGTGGGGCTATAGGCCAAAATAACGAAATTTGGGTTTCGAATAAACCAAATTCGGAAATTTGGTTTTGAAAGAGCCAAATTAAATCCTACTGATTTTAGTAGGACCAAACCCCAAGAAATTTGATTATTAAAAGCTTGAGAATCCGTGAAATTGGGTAGTAAATAACAAAAATCTGTTAAATTGGATTTTTAAGGTTCCAAATTCGAAACATTTTGTTATGGAAGAGAGAAATTGGAGGTTGAAAACGCCATTTGTATCCGTTTGTATTCCGCCTAATTAGCTATTCAAATTAACGGAACCTGCGAAAAGGCACGGAATTTAATTTTTGATCAGACAAATATTACAAAAATTGAGTTTTATAGGACGCAAAGTTCCCGAAATTGGGTTTTATAGGAGCTCTGTCCACAAAACTGGGGTTTGAACGAGTGAAACTCCACAAAAATTGTTTATGAAAGGGCAAAACTCACAAAAATTGGGTTTTGAAAGAATATAAATCACACATTTTAGTTTTTAAAAGCGTAAAAATCCACAAATTTGGGGTAGGGAATTACAAAAATTCATGAAATTTGGTTTTCAAAGTGCCAAATTTGAAACATTTGATTATGGAAAAGCGAAAACGGAGTTTGAAAAAGCCGAAATCACAAAATTTGTTTTTTCGTCGTTCGTATATGTTTGCCAAGTGATTTTGTCGAACTCACCGAACCTGTGAACCTGATTTTTATAAAGAGCTAACCGAAATGGTTCTATTGGAGCACAGTCCACAAAATTTGGTTTGAATGAGCGAATGTTCACAAAACTGAGTTTTGAAAGAGCTAAACCAATAAAATTGGGGTTTTGCAATAGAAAATCCCGCGAAATTGGGATTTGAACGATACGAGATTGTGGGATAGTGCCAGATGCTAAACTAAGCTGTAAGCCCCTCAGCTTGTACCGTGGGACTAGACGTTACAGGTTGAGACCGAAAAGTAGGATAAAAAAGAGGACAATTCTGACCTCTCCCCCAGACACCTGAAAAATGAGCCTGGACGTCCCCGGACGCCAGAGACTAAATTACCATCAGTCAGAGACTAATTATTATGTGAGAATCGGCCTAGCCTAGTCTAGCGGTTGCATAGACTCCACAGAACTTGTAACGACAATGAAAAATTGGCAAAATACGAACTCGCGATCAAACTGACTTATGTTGTTTTTTTAACATAACATTTGTTATTTTTAAAAATAAAAATTAAGGTTTGTTAGCTGTTGGCACGCTACAACTTTAACCAATTTTGGCCACGGATTAGCGCTTTTAATCAATTTTAGCAGTGCAGTAGGGATTCTTTCGTTTGTATTGGCGATTTTCCTCCATTTTAGCCACGATTTGGCGTTTTCCTCATTTTCAGCTGCAGTTAAGCCATTTTTAGCAGCCAATTAGTACTTTTTTCTCAGTTTGAGTGGAAAATTAGTGTTTTTCTTAAAGTTGGCCCCGCTAATTAATATCTTTGTCAATCCTAGCCGCGTAGTTTTTTTTAGGTTTTAGCCCGCGTGAGCAATTTTTGTCTACGGATTAGCGCTGTTTCTCAGTTTGAGCCTCGATTCTTTCAGAAGCTGTACAGATTTTCGTGCTGTTCTTTCGCCAAACCCGTGGCTGAAATGGTGAAAAAGTGCTAATTCAAATATTTAAAAGTAAAAAAAAAAAGAAATACGCCTATCATTGAAAAAAAAAACAAGAAAAAACGCTAGGTAGGACTGAAATTTAGAGTGGGGCTTAAAACGTTAAATTCTCTACGGAAATCGCGAAAAACGATAATTCACGATGTAAAGACAAATTAATAATTATCAGCTCAAATTAGTTGAAGTGATGATGAAAAAAATCACTAATAAAATCGCTACTAAAATTAAGGCAAAGCACGAATGAAATTGACCAAAAGCGTCAATTAGCGGCTAAAATTCAACAAAAGGCTAATTCTCGGCCGCAATTAGAAAGAATCACTAATTAATTTGTGCCTAAAATTGAGTAAAATCGCTAATTCGCGGAAAAGTCTAGAACAAACAAGAATTTGCGGAGACCGCTAATTTAGTAGATGGCTAAAATTGAGAGAAACACTAATTCGCGGCTAAAATTTAGGAAAACGCTGACTCGCTGGTCATATTTAGGAAAATGTGAATCCGTGGACTCTGAAGGCAACTTCGGGCTTAAAACTGGGAAAATGCGCTAATCCATAACTAAGAGTGGATAAAAATTATAATGCAGAGCGAAGATGTTTAAAAACTGTTGATTTTCTGCCATTATTGAGAAAAATCACGCTGGCACGGCTAAAACTCTAGTTTGTTGCTCAAATTGAGGAAAAGTGCTAATGAGCTGCTAAAAAAGGCAAAACATCGCTATTTTCAGCAGAAAAAAATCGCTTTCAAGGAATTAAAAACGCTATTTCACATTTCGCTGCAAAAATTGAGGAACGCGCATAAAGTGCAGAAAACATTTTAATATGCGGTTAAAATTGAAACAATAGATAAACCTCAAATTAGCGGCTAAAATGTAGGAAAACGCAAATCCGTGGGCTCTGAAGTCAACTTCGGGCTTAAAAATCGGAAAAAGCGCTAATCCATAGCACCAATTTAAAAATAATTTCCTAATATGCTGCGCCATTACTGAGAAAAATCACTCATTAGCGTGGCTAATTTGATTAAAAACGCCATTTGCAGTTCAAATAAGGGAAAAGTTTTTATTCGCTGCTAAAAAGATAAAAAATCCCAAATTTGCATCAAAAATTGAGGAAAACGCCAATTCAAAGTCACGACCAAGAAAAATCGCTTTTACGGAATGAAAACGCTACGTCGCTGCTAAAATTGACGACATTTGTTCGATTAAAACTAAACGGGGCCTAGAGGTTTCTGAGAAGAGACAAAAACTAGAATCAACGCACAATACTTTTTTTTTTTATTGAAAACTGCTTCTTTATTTTAGATTTTAGTAAGAATAATAAGTATAGTAAGATAATGGAGGAATTATAACAAATGACGCAACACTCCCACCTTGAGTCAGGAATGACTCAACCAAATCACATAAAACAAAACAGATTTTAAACAAAATTTGGGGAAAATCACTGAGGAGAACGTCTTTGGTATCGACCGGGGAGATGTATCTGACGTCCACATCGTGTTCTTCTAGCTTCTATTTCCTTGTCTGATAGTCGAGCATCATTACGAGTTTCAGGTGAAGTCATTTGAGATGCTGGAGACTCAGAAGCGCTTGGTGAATTCTCGTCCATTTCGGTGTTTCGATGATCTTCGTTGACGTTGCAGAAGACCTCTAGAGTGGATAGAGACGTTGTAACGGCCGGATAAGGATCCCTTCTGCTGTCCTGACCTTCACGACACGGCATTTTCCGTCGAGGCCCGTACACCTTTTCTTCGACGATGGCCAGTGGCCAATGGAGACGTTTCTTGTCTTCACTTCCGATCAATACGATTTCTCAGATTGCATTTCACTTCTTGCTGATGTCGCAAATGTTTTTCGAAGTTTATTGAATCCAAATGTTCAAGTTCTGGGACACCTGATTCCTTCAACTCTTGTATGAACATGAGCGGAGTTATGGGAACCGGTCCATCGTTCGTATCAGACATGTACGTGATGGGCCGAGAATTGATGATGACTTTACGTTCGCACAACAGTGTGTAAAGTTCATTGATGTCGAGACAAGCACGACCCAGATTTTTCTTCAGCAAAACTTTAACCAGACCGATCATTCTTTCAAAAAATCCACCCCACCAAGGAGAAGAAGGGGGATTGAATCGCCACTCGATTGGCTGGGAGTTCCAGTTCGACTTTATTGTTTCCCAGTCAACAGTTTCCATGGCGTTATTGGCTCCTTTGAAATTGGTGCCAGAAGTCACAAAAAATTAAAGTTGGCCTCCCACGTCGCGCAACGAACCTTCTGAAAGCGAGAAGGTAGGCTTCAGTTGACAATAAGCCGAGTAATTCGAGGTGTATAGCACGATAAATGGCACATGTAAATATCACGACCCACACTTTGGATCCATATTGCGTAGGTAGAGTGGCCCTGCACTGTCTGTGCCGATGACTTCAAATGGCTTAGCGTCCCTCACTCTGTCTTCTGGTAATGGAGGAGACTCCGCACTCAGTGATTTAGACGAAAACCGTTGACAAACTGCACAACTTTTCACTAGTCGCCGTACCGACTGTTTACCTCTAAGAATCCAGTACTTTTCTCTCAACTGATTGAGAAGTCCTTGACCTGCGATATGACGGTTTTGCAGATGAACGTGTCTCATCATCCTCTCGACTACAACGTGGTCTGGTGACAGAATGTATGGCGCACGAAAATCTTCAGAGTCGTTTCTAGCCCAAATTTTCGTTCGCATTCTCAAAAGGCCTGAAGAATCAATTTGTGGTTTAAGTTTCTTCAATCGTTGGTCCGCCAAACCTTGAAATGACTCGTCTTGGATTATTTTTAGAACTACCTTTTCAGCACTAATCATTTCTTCGAGCGAAAGATCTCCCGAGTAACGTTTCTCGGAGGAGAACTTATTACAAAGAAATCGAATCATCCAGCCTACAAGTCTTAAAATCCGATGGTAGCTTGAAAAATATCGGGCTAGGTAGGTTGAGCACCAGCGTGATGGTTCTTGAGACAGTGCTGAAATCACTGTTTTCTTTTTTTCGGCTGAAATCTCGCTTTCACAGAATTTTAGTGGTAATGACTTCGGCCACTCTTCCTTTGAACGTTTTAACCACGATGGCCCTTCCCACCACTTCGAACAAACGAGAGTTTTTGGATTGCAGCCCCTACTGGCCAAATCAGCAGGGTTACTTTCGCCGGGTATGTGGAACCAATTTATCGTTTCGGTTAATTTTCGGATTTCCGTGACGCGATTGAAAACAAAAATATTCCACGGATCTTCTCTCTTTATCCACGCTAAAACTGTGGTGGAATCACTCCAATAAAACGACTGTGTAACACATTCGTCAGACACACTAGTGACGACGTTGTCCACATAAAAACTTTTACGAAGCTGCTCAATAAATTGCGGTTGGTACGACGAGTTCTCGATGTATCTCGACAAATGGTATTCAATTGTAGCTCCGAGAAGGAAAGGGCTACTAGTCACTCCGAATACAACTCGCTTGTGACGGAATAGTCTTGTTTGTTCATTTTCATGCTTCTTCCAGATGAAACGAAGAAAGTCTCGGTCTCTCGGGCAAATTGACAACTGTAAGAATGCCTTTTTAATGTCAGCAACAACTCCCACCGAATGAAATCGAAATTTGAGTATAAAACAGCTGGAATCAGCTCGATTAGGTTCACTCCCTTTTCAAGGCATTGGTTGAGTGACAGATTTCCTGATGACTGGCAAGAGGCGTCGAACACGGGTCTGATTCAGGTAGTGCTACCGTCTTTAATCACAGGTCGGTGAGGGAGGTAGTGACCTTTATCCCATTCTTCAAATGGAATCTCTTCTATGATGTCACTTTTCAACCAGTCCAAAAAAAATGTCTTTGTAGGTAATCTTGGATTGCTCCAGCTCGATGGAGTTTACTGAGCGTACTTGAAAATCGTTTATTGGCAACGTCAAAATTACGAGGAAGCGTTGGATGATCGAGCACCCATGGCAACTGAACTTCATACCGACCATCATCAAGAACTTTTACAGTGCTTAAAAGTCGTCACTTTCATCGTCAGGTTCCCACTCATTTTCTTCGACTTTCTTAAACTTCTTCGCTTCTTTCTTCTTCTGTCTCTTCTTTGGTTGCGTTTTCTTTGTCTTTTTAGGCTGTGCTTTTTTCATCTGTCTCTCTGCTGCTTTTTGTAATTTTTCCGTTTCCTTATCTGCTTTCTTTTGAGCTCATGCAGCTGCCCTTGCCTTTTTACCCTCTTCCACTTGTACTTTCTTCTCTATTTTCCTTTTCAGATAATTTTTGTACTCATTTGAAGTTACCACGCTTGGTAGCACTTCTTTTTTACGCTTGCTGGTAATTTTTTTTTCTCGTGCGTCTGGCCAAATTAGAGAATTCTTGAAGGGGCTCGGTAGCATGTTTGGTGCATGAGCAGTTGCCACAACGGATGTTGGTCAGAACGTGACGTGTCAGATATTTCTTGAGGTGCACTTACTGGGTCATCAGTGTCTACTTCACCACCATTTTGAACATCAGGTACTCTGGTTTCTTCTCGCACTGTTGGAATTTCGGGATTGACGGGGTCCTCAAAGAAACTCCTCATCTTTCTCCAAATTCTAAAGAGGGACTCATCTGCGATACTTCCAGTTCCTGATGGTGAACTCTTGAACTGCTTCAAGTTTTCTTCGCCCATGAAATGTTCTAAGACTGACAAACCCAGAAGGACCTGTTTTGAGTCAAATGTTTTCGTAAGAGAACTGGAGCTCGTTATGTCCTCAGGAAATAGGTGAATTGCGTTGTGGTCCCTATCCCAAGTTGTGATAGGACCTCCTTTAACAACGGAGAGAAGTCTTTCTTTTTCAATGTCAAGTCCTGTTCGTTTACACGTTGCACACGCCAATTGTGTGCCTTAGTTCTCCAGTTTTCCTTCAATGATCGAAAGACTGACACTTCCATCGGTTGCATGCAATGTGTTGTGTTTGGAGGCAATGCGATCAATATTATCTCTTTCTTCTCACAAAATTCACTCAAATGATAGGTTAGTTGGGATACATGTCCATCCATGAAAAATATAATCGGACGAGCGATCTTACTCCTCTCCAGCCAAGGGTCAAATACATTTGCGAAGTATTCGAAGAATGTAACTCCGGTCATCCAACCATTTTCCGACTTACCAATGCCCCAACCGTACTGGCAAACTCATCACAATACTTTCAGGTAATCTGTCATATCGAAATACGACCATTGGTGGGGCTAGTTCACCAGAGACTTTAGCGGTGATAAGAACGGTGAGGCACTCTTTCTCGACGTTATTTACTGTGAGGTAAATCGATTTCTCTCCTTTTGGAGCTAGGACCTTTTTGCCTTTGGGATTAAGAAAAAATGCCGTTTCATCCCCATTAAATATTCTTCTCGGATCCTTCAAAACGTCGAAGAAATTATGCTCTTTCAAGTAGTTCTCGGTGCCTTTGAACCAAGAACCGATCTGTTCTTTTGTAACAGAGTCCCTACTGAACGTTAAATTATCTGCGACTCTATGTGAAATGCTAGGGTTTCGCTTCTTGAAACCGTCAAGCCATTTTTTCCCCGGTCGGTCGTTCAAGAATGGAGATTCTCTTTTTAAGTTCTGAATTAGTTTTTGGACGCTATCTTGCGGCTGGCGACTGGGAAACCACGCTTTGCCATCTTGTTTATCCAAAGTACTAGGTATCCTTCTTCTTCTTTTGATAGTACAGTACTGGGACCAGGGTTTTTCTGGATAGGTGACTTACCAGAGGCTTTATACATCAGCGTAATCAGTGGGACACCGTGAGTTCTTGCAGCTGATGCTACTGGCATACCATTTTTGACCGACTCGATTGCTACCATCATTTGACTCTCCTCATATTGTTTTCTTTTGATTGGAGCAGACTTCTTCGAATTTCGTTTGCTTGGACGGCGCGGCGCTGGGTCCCCGCCATTTTGTCGACCTATAAGAGAGAATACGATAGAATCACACTCTGACACTTTTACCTACCTATAAATGGAGGATGTCAATAATCGGAAACTTGAGGCTGTCAATAAATAAACAAACTACTTATTCCAAATTATTGACATCCACTATCGCCTATTATTGACACCCCCTGTCGCAAATAGGATCCCCCAATTATTTTTGAAAAATAAAGATACCATTGGGTTCTACTTGAAAATTCAGTTATGGTACTCCATCAAATGAAGATTTCGTCAAATCTCCAATTATTGACAGTGTGTCAATAATTAGGAAACCCTAATATTTTCAAACTCCTATTATTGACACCCTCTAAATGCGATTTTATTCAACGATATCACGGAAAAACGGCAACATAGCTTCAAATAACCCCTATCAACGGTTTGAGAAAAAACCAGACCCGAAAAACATGGAATGGAGACAGGTAATTACTAAAAAAAAGCACTCACCTCGTTAACAAAAACGCTAACCCACAGCACGGATCTCGACTGGCAAGGAAAGTTCTTGAATCAAGCCGTTATCATATCCAAGGGCGAATTGATTGTGGCGGTAAACTTTAGCAGACGAGATGTCTTCTCGATTGTCGCGAAGTAGGAATTTCTAGATGGCGCCAAACGCTTATTATTTGAAATGAACTTGGCTCTGTCAATATTAGGGGGCATGTCAATAATAGGTGCCGTCACCCTACTTCCCGACTAAAATTGAGAAAATATCCAATTTGCGGCTTAAATTGAGCACAAACTCTAATTGGCGTATAGGATGTATAAATACCTAGAACTCGTGGCTAAATTAAGGGGAAATCCATAATTTGATGCTACGTCATAATTTTATTTCTTGCTTATTTAGTGACTCAAGGGGCTTCATTGAGATTTCCGCCCTGGGCCCCGATAGGTGTCGCTCCGCCAGTGTTCAAGATGTCCTCTTCTTGAAAATGAAGGGCACAAACTTTGTCTTTTGAGAGTTAAATCCCGTTCGGCTTGTAGGGGTTGCAGAATTCCATCTAGTTAGTTGATCCTACGAACATTTTTCATAAATCAAAAAAGAAAGCATCATAGGCATTAGGGTGACGTGGGCGGTGGGGGTCTGCGGGATAGGGCTTCAGTTTCCATGTATTATAGACGTCGTCGGGAGGTAACAAGGGGGGGGGGAATGGAAGCAAGAGCCCAAAAATGAACACAAATAACATAGATTTTGGTATAGGTGGTCTGAAACAGCAGGTTTGTTCCAACATCCCCTAGAACTATAGTTGAAACACATTCTAAAGAAAGCTAGAAATCATTAAAACCAATTTGTTCTACTTGTAATTTGTTCCAGTTAATTTGTGTATCATTTCCAGAGATTATGATTGGCTGCTGAGGGCAAATGCCCCAGGCAGACGTTCATATTCGTACTCAGCTCATCATTATATCTAACCAATGGAGCTAGTTTCATGACTATGTTCTTCCGCTTGACTGGAACTGTCGCCAGATCTCGGTCGAGAATTCCTAATTTACTGACCCTGAGTTGTCTTTACTGATCAGGTACTTAAAATGCTCAGATCGAGGTTACATTTTGCATACAACAAACCAGACGGGTTTTCCTAAGAGTGTTTTCTCTACTGACCAGGTACTTACAATCGTCGTTTTGGCCAAAGAGTAAATCGTATGCCAAATTTCAGCTTAATCCGAGCATTTCAAGTGTCCGGTCAGTAGAGAAAACCCTGGTCAGTAAATTAGACACTTCCGGATTTTCCCGAGTTTGCCGGAAGCCAGTTGAGATCAAATTTTAGGGCGAGTCGTATTGACCCACGCGTAAGTTGTTTGCGAAATTTCAGCTCGTACCATGCATTGTAAGTACCCGGTCAGTAGAGATAACTCTGGGTCAGTAAATTAAAGTACGCGACACGAAATAAGGCGGGTGTGACTCATCGACTAAAAAACCAACGTTGCGTATTATAGTCCCAAAGATGCGATGAAAAGCTCAAGTCTACACCCATAGCTGGCAACGTTGCGCTCCCATCGTTGTCACTTTGAAGAGCTGTGAGCCGGTGAGCGTTCGTAAAACCTAATTTGCGGCTAAAATAGAGAAAATGCGCTGATTCCCAAGTTTCTTTAGGTTCTTAAGCAGATAAAATTGAGAAGGCGCTCTATAATGTGCTGATGTTGGGGGGAGTAGGCGGCAAAAAATTCGGAAAAAGTGGTAATATCCGTGGCTAAAACTACAAAAAAGCGCTCATTACTGGTTTCTCGATGCAACTTTTAGACCATAATTTAGACAAAAACGCTGATTTTCTGTGTATAGTGGCAATTTTACGGCTGAAACGTACCAAAAAACAGCTAACGTGCTGTTTTTGGGCCAAGCCCGCGGCTAAAATTGAGAAAAATCGCCTAATCCGTCGATGAAATTGAGTAAAAGCGCTAATTCGCGAATAACCTGTGGAAAAACCGTTAATTTACGGATAAAAATGAAAACAATCACTTATTCGCAGATAAAATTGAAAAACCGCCAATCCGTATCTTGTAAAGGATATTTCGAGACTTAGAAAAAGTGCTAATCCATAACTAAATTGAAATGAAATGGCTATTGTGGAGCTAAAATGTTAAACAAACGCCTTACTCACGACTAATATTGAATAGTGGCTAAAAATAAGGAAAAATGTAAATTTCAGCTCAAATTGAGAAAAACCGGGCTAATTCGCGGCTAAAAATTGAGCAAAGCGCCAATTTGTAGCAAAAATTGATAAAAATCTCTAATTGATGGAATAAGGCCCTCTTTATCAATCGTTGATTAAAGAGCTTTTCGAAAAACTTCATTGTTTCATGATAAAATATTTCCTCATGGTTCGCAGATGATTCGTCTAAATCAGTTCTTGAAATATCTCAATCGAAAATTGAAAAAGCGCGCCTAAAAATGATAATTTTACGTTCAAATTCAGAAAAGTGGTAATTCTCTGCTGAAAATTGAGAAAAAGCGCTAATTCGCGGATAAAATGGACAAAAATCCCAATAAATGTTCAAAATTGTAAATACGCCGATTCTCGGCTTCTGAATGAACTTATCTGTGGCTAAGGCCCGCCTTATCAATTGTCGATTAATTAATTTAAAGAACTGGGGCCTTGGCCGTATTACGAACGTTCGGGAAAAAATGTCGCAAGCGGGCTCCAAGGACGCCGAATAAGAAATAACACGATCCCACCATGGCAACAGCATCTCGTGGCATTTTCTCAAGGGTTCGTAATAATCATGTGCGAACCATGATGAAATATTTGGCTATGAAAGCGATGAAGTTTTTAGTCAGCTCTTTAATCAATGATTGACAAAGGTCGATGCACACACATCCAGTGCCTTGAACGGGACGTGCCCCGTCCGGCAAAAAAATTTTTTTTATTCTCAATGGAAATTGAAGGGTCACGTCCCTGACACGTGCCGGATATGTGTGAACGAGCCTCTCAATTCCCATAATGAGAATAATATTCTACTTGTCGAACGTGCCCCGTCCGTGTCCCGGACAGGGCACGTCCCGTTCACGGCACTGCATGTGTGTGAATAGACCTTAAAGCGGGCTCAAAAGTGAGAAAAAGCACTAATACAGTGTGCAGATACTAAGGGACCTCATAGAGTTATCCAACCCGGGCCCCGATAGGTGTAGGTCCTCCAGTAGCTGTGAAATGTACTTTCCCGTCTGAGCCAAAATGGCCATTGAAATATAATTTTCGAGGGGGTTAGCCTTTGAATGCCCAAATTCGTGGATTTGGATCCCAAAGAACCAAATTTCTCGGGTTTTAATCACCCAAAAAGACCAAACCAGGAAGACGAAACAGTTGATTCCAGAGTCACACTCCTCTTTTTTATGGTCTTGACTGGAATTGTCTAGATCAGATGGCTAGAATTGACAGTTTTCAGTTCACATAAATAGTGACGCCTTTTTTAAGTTAATTCTGAGTTAACGTAACTCAAACCTTAACTCTCGGCGATGAAATTCACCATAAGTGAACCCAGCTCTGACTGGTGTGGAAGGTGCGAACTGTAATTTTTAGGAGGCAAATTCAATATGAAGCCATTTTTTTCTCGATTCCTCAAACATCGGATTGGGGGAGCGCTGCTTATAATGAGTAATAATAGCGAAAATAACAAAATAAAACCAACTTTCCCTAATTTTTACATCGTAACGATTACATTAATAGACGCGCTGTCAGAGGTAGCGACCTCTGGTGCGAGCAAAAGCAAGGTGAAGCAACTTGTGTATCTATACAACTTTGATCGCAGCGATATCGTAGGCAAGGTTTGGCTCTCTAAAATACAAAATTTCACGAATTTTTCGCGCAAAAGAAAAACATTTTCCCGGATTTGACACGCTGTAAAATAAATTTCTCAGATTTTACGCTCGCTGAACAACCAATTTCAGGGATTATTGTTGCCAGCAAACCAATTTCGCTGGGTTTACCCGGTCGCGGTCTCTGAATTGAGTCACCCGGCGAAATTGGTTTGACGGTGTTTGAACCCTGGACCATCACATACACATGTGTTCCTACATAATAAAATTATATAATTGTTGATTCGAACGAATTTTGTCGCGTTTCTGTTACGAGTCGAAACATTGGTGCCGAAACCCGGGATTTTCTCTAGAAGAAATTGGTGCAATTTCAATTCCTTTAAGTGGTCTACGGAATCTTGGTTATTCTTGTTGATAGGGGACTCCGCGTATATTAAAACGTTGAGCAAAAAACTCTCTTCGGCATTGCGTTTAGCTTCGTTCGCAGCGGAGAGAAGAGATAAACGGAGCTCGTCATCGGATATAAATGGTAAATTTTGAAGAACTTTGTTTTCGAAAGACGTTGAAAGCTTATGTAGCTCCATTTTCAAAGAGGACGAGAGATGATATGAGCGACTGGGTGGTCAAAGGGGAAAGTACGACATCTTTCCGAAAACATTTCGAATTGGGTTATAACAAGAGTTATTTGGCGATGGACAATTTGTTCGTCCTGTGAAGGGGCTGGAGGATGAACTGGCAACTCGGATTGTTGATCGGTTGGGAACGGTGTTATGGAGCGGTTCAGAGGACTTTGTTCGGTGGGATTGTCAATCACTGTAGTGGGACTTGTCTGGGCGAAGGCTTCTACGAGCGAAAAAGATGGAAAAGACTGACCTTCGCGAAGGGCGAGTTCCGAATCACGAGGTTGTTGATTTGTCGGAATTTCTTGACTTCTGCTCCTCGTGACGATGGGAGAACGTTGCTGAGGCATGGTTCCCGGGTTTTGGCACCAATGTTTCGACTCGTAACAGAAACGCGATAAATTCGTTCGAATCAACAATTATATAATTTTATTATGTAGGAACACATGTGGATGGTCCAGGGTTCAAACATCCTTCACTGAAAAACATCGAACACACTTACTCAACTGACGCCGTACGGTATTTCGTCCATTGACGATCCAATACTGCGTTCTGATGTAAGCGTACGTAGCCTAAGGACCTACATGTAAACATGATGTGTGAGCTTGGTCAATTACAAGTCTTGTGAGAGGATGCTTTTGTGGGAGTAGAGCAGGATGTTTCGCTTTCTCGAAAAGATTTGAATAGTTAAGGCGTCCTCCAACTCGTAAAATTCCTTTGCAGTCGACGAAAAGACCCAGGACTTTAGTCAAACGTAGGTTTGGTTTCGAGAGTTGAGCGTCGGAGAGCTCCAGAGAAAGTTCTTGCGCCTGCGCTCTGTGAATTAATACATCCATCGCGTGTCTACGTTCTGAAGCTGATAGGGGGCCTTTGCGTCGCACGTTAGCGGCAGAAGAATTATAAAGAAAACTGAGACACCACCCAACTACTGATTGAAGGGTAGTGAGATTGGAAAATTTGTCTTCCAGTACTTCTTTCAACCCTGTAAATTCGCGGACTGAATACGAGGTGGTCAAAACAGTCTTGGTTTCGATTTGAACAGTTGGATGAACAAGCTCCGGAGTAATTCTGACTAGAGGCCAATTCAGGGGGTTTTCCTTCAACCACGGGGGGCCTTCCCACCACAAATCATTGGTGAGGAGGTCCGAAGGTTTCAAGCCACGAGATGCTGAATCGGCAGGATTCTCTTCCGACGCTATGTGGTACCAGTGACTTGCAGGGACGTTTGACAGGATGTCTGCAACTCGATTACCGACGAAAACCTTTCCACACAGGTGGCGGATTTGCAGTAATCCACGATAGAGCTATCATAGAGTCACTGAAAGCAAGCACGTGCTCTGGATCGAGTCGAGGAATGAGTGGTAAAAACTTCTTAAATCGTTCTTCCCAGAAGTTGAGCGGCACAAAGTTCCAGACGTGGCACAGTGACTGGTTTCACTGGTGCGATACGAGCTTTTGCTGTTAAGAGGCGAACTGAACTGTCTTTCGAACCTTGAGACCTGCTGACAATATATAAAACTGCACCGTAGGCACACTCCGAAGCGTCGGCGAAACCGACTAACCATAAGTCAGCTGAATGACTTATTTTTTAATGAGGGGAGTTGAAGAGCCAAATTTTTCCAGTCATCAACAATGGAGGGAGGTAACTGATCATCCCAGTGGTACGAGTTTTGACAAATTCTCCGGAAAATTCCTCTTGCAAAGACCGTTACTGGTATCAACCAGCCTAGGGGATCGAAAATCTTTGAAATTTAGCTTGCGAGTTCTCGTTTTGTATAGATCTCGAGAACGGGGACTGTGTTGAAATGGAACACGTCTAGCTTTGGATTCCAACACAGCCCAAGAATTTTTAGAGTTTTTGCTTCTTGAATATCCATTGAAACCGAGTCGAAAGAAGGAAGAATATGGTCTTTAGGAATGTCGTCGAGTAGCCTGGGGTGATTAGCTGCCCACTTCCTGGCTTCAAGGCAAGCTACGGAAAAGTAAATTTTGGACTTCTCGTCTTGTTTCAAGAGCCTCGTCGATAGTCGGACCTCCACCGTTGATGTCATCCACGTACGTTCTTTTGAGAAGAATTTCAGAAGCGACAGTGTGTGAATTTTTGTTTTCAACGGCTAAAGTTTGAACTACCTTTCCCGCCAGGTATGGCGCGCATACCATAGGTAACCGTAGTCAACCTGTAATCTTGAATCGGTTCGGTTGGGGAAAACCGCCACACGATGCGCAAGAATTCTCGGTCTGCAGGAAAATGTAATATTTGGCGAAACATTTGACGAATGTCGGCTGTGAAGACCCACCGATCGAAACGAAACCTGGTGATGACATCTCCCAGGTCGAGTTGGAGTCTGGGTCCGGTGAGCAAAATGTCATTGAGAGAATTTCCGTTGGATGTACGTTGGGATGCGTTAAAGACTACACGGATTTTTTCAGGAGGATCATCAGGGCGATGCACAGCGTGATGGGGCAGATAAAAATGTGGCTGGGCAGGTGTTGGTGGAGGTACGGGTTCCATGTGACCGAGCTGCAAATATTCTCGAATAAAATTGTCATAAGGGGCCTTGGATGTCGGATCTTTTAGAAAACGGCGTTCAAGCTGATGGAATCGTTTTATAGCTATGAGCCGACTGGTACCCAAAACTGAAGGGTCGGTTCTGAACGGTAAAGTAACCATAAAACGACCATCAAGAGTCTTTCTAGTTGAATTGGCGAAAATGTCTTCTGCTTTAGATTCATCAGGCGTACAAACATTTGTTCTAAAAGGCGAGCATTGTCAGCAAAGGAGTCGCGAACTGTGGAAAACGTTGTAGTGGTGAGAGAGGGAATGAGGGGTGTGGAAGAACAAGTGATTGGTTTTTCTTGATGATTTTCTACGGTTCGAGAGAACTTGACTTGCTGCGACAGTTTCGAGGATTGAAGGAGTTCGTTACGTTCGGATGTTCTTTTGGGATAAGGAGTCACGCTGGTGAATATATCGCGAGGATAAATGCGGTGCCAATTGGTACGTTGAGGAAGAGGTGATGCGGTGGTGGAGTCTGGCAGTAATATAGTCGTGATGAGGGGGGAGTGACGAGGAAGAGAATTATGTATTGCTAGTATTGAGCAACGGATGCTTATTGGGTTGGCTATGTGAAGAGTGACGACGAGGGAAATTTTCATTGTCGAGTACTGTGGGGTGGAATTTGACTTGCCGAGCCGGAGATTACCCAGCCGAGTGTGGTCTTTCTGGCGTTTGGAGAGCCCCTGATCGAATGTATGATCTCTCCTGAATCGATACGGTCGAACAGCTCAGAACCAAAGATGATCTCGATGGGAGAAAAGACATGGTAGAAAGGATCGGCAAATCGAAGGCCATTCAGGTGAGACCATCGTTTACGAGGGAGTGTGAATGACGGTAAGCGAATTGCTGGGAAATCAGCGAGTACTCTAAACGATAACAAGAGATTGGATTATGATGGATTTTGAAACAGGTAAGCTGACGCTATGCCTACGACTGTTGTACCTGTATTTCCTCCAACCCCAGCGATTGAACTTCGAAACGGTTCGACTTTCAATGACTATCTTTTGGCACACGACAAAGAAATTAAGTTGACAACTCAATTAAGTTTTCAGTGAAGCCTCGACCGTACGAGCCTCCTATGGCTGATTTGCCCAAAGAACGGGTTAGCGGTACTTATCCTTTTCACATTGTCGGTGTCGACTTTGCTGGGCCTTTCAAAGTCTCGAACACTGGGAAGCGTGGCTCCAAGATTATAGACGTATACCTAGCTGTGTTCTTGTGTTTTTCTACGAAAGTCGTTTCGGACTTGTCAACAGACAAGTTTTTAATCGCCTACGAACGTTTTGTCTCAAGAAGAGGCTATCCGTCAGCTGTTTGGAGTGACAATGGTCGAAATTTTCTTGGAGCCGCGAATGAAATTAAGAAATTACGGCATCTTCTACTTAGTCCGGAACATCAAAATGCTTGCTCGATGAAAGCCGCCAAAAATTTGACCGAATGGCACTTCATACCTCCGTGCGCACCTCATTTCGGAGGTCTTTGGGAAGCTGCCGTCAAATCGATGAAGCGTTTACTTAAGCTGGTACTAAAGAATCAAATTCCAGCAATGGAAACCTTTCAAACTATTTCGGTTCAAGTAGAAGCTGTTCTTAACTCTCGCCCTATGACTGTAATGTCGAATTCTCCAAAAGATTTGTCGGTCTTAACTCCAGCCCATTTTTTGGTTCAACGTCCGTTGACTAATTTGCCGATCGGTCTACTCTGACCTCGAAATGGCGATTCATCAAGAACACAATTCAACAATTTTGGAAAAGATGGCGACTAGAATATCTACAAGAAATGCAACAAAAAACCAGGTGGAATACACCTTCAAAATTAGCTAAAATTGGGGATGTGGTACTCGTCGTGGAAGAAAATTCTCCCGAAATTGACGGTATACCTCGTGTAGCCGACGTGAAAACTTCCTCCAGCATCATACAGCGGCCAGTTCGCCGACTTTGCCCTCTACCTGAAACTTAAGACGCCCGGGGAAGGTGTTTGAACCCTGGACCATCACATACACATGTGTTCCTACATAATAAAATTATATAATTGTTGATTCGAACGAATTTATCGCGTTTCTGTTACGAGTCGAAACAGACGGCGCATCAAAAATCCGAGAAATATATTGTACCTACGCGAAAAGCCACCGCCTTGGGCAAAATTACGCGAAAAGTCACGCCAAAGGGGTACAATTTTACGCGAAACGTCACATAATAACGTGCATGTGAGAGAAAAAAAACTGTTTCGAAACGGCCAATAAAATTTACGCCAATAAAATGCCCCGCATTGTGGGCAAAACGCAACATTCGGGAAAATATTCACAAGCAGAGGCCGCCCCTTTTCAAGGTAAAATTATAGGCGAAACGATTCACCAAGGGAAATTTGATCATGAAAATTGTGGTATAGAAAAAGTTCTGGCCCCCTGAAAGCAGTAAATAATAGGATCAACTATGTCAAGTGTGTTCTCCCAGGTAAATGCGCACTGAAGACACGATTTTTTCATTGCGCGCTAAAAGCACGCGCGCTAACGACACGTAATCGTGAACGATTTGCCCCCCTAGGGTACAGTTTTATTTTGTTATTGCTTTATTTATCTTCCGAGGTAGCATTTAAATATTTTTTTTTTTATGAACAGAACGGGTTTTCCTTCGACTTTTTATTAAAACGTTATAAAAAAAAGGGTGAATCACCTGTTGTCAATCGTGATATTCACCGCAAAAATGCCCCTCTTCCATTGCGCAGTCACGCAGTAGCTTTAAGGCCTTTAAAAAATGACTAATTATAGCTAATTACCTTTAACTCAATGAGCGCTGAAGCTCGAATTAGTCTTTGTAGTGTTAAATAGTCTTCGCTATTGTAACAGACAGAGGCAGAGGACGCTACAGTTTTTCTAAATTACAGAGTCAGTGCGGTTTCGTGGATGAGGGGGGTAGAGGGTATGATTTAATAGTTTAAAGCAATAACCCGCCCCCCCTCATGTAACTTGTGGGTTTTATTGGAAAATGTTTGTGGTCGAATTCTAGTTTTTTTACCTAACTTGTCTGCTTTGTGGTGTGTTTCAGTTGGGGCATAAAAAAAAAAAAAAGGTTGCGTAAAAATCATGAACGGCGTCAATGGAATGAATGGTCACACGAACGGCGAGTTGAACGGCGTCAACGGCAAGACAAGCACATGGACCATTGGCCTCATCAACGTTCAATTTCGTTACTTGACGGCGGAAACGTTCGGCTTTAAGATCAACGCCAACGGGTCGTCGTTGAAAAAGAAACAACTTTGGACGTTGGAGCCGGCCCCGGCCGGTGAAACGAACGTTGTCTACCTCAAGTCACATCTTGACAAATATCTGTCGGTCGACAGTTTTGGAAATGTGACTTGCGATTCAGACGATAGGGAGCCTGGATCAAAATTTCAAATTGTCGTCAGCGACGATTCAAGCGGTCGTTGGGCGTTGAAAAACACGGCGAGGGGTTATTTTCTGGGGGCGTGCGCCGATAAGTTGACTTGTACGGCGAAGGTGCCGTCGAACGCTGAGTATTGGTTGGTCCATTTGGCTGCTCGGCCTCAGGTTCGGTTCAATTGTATTTCTAGTGAACTTTTAGCGGCTAAATATTTCAACTTTTTTTTTTTCTCATCCGCAGGTAAATCTGAGATCGGTCGGTCGTAAACGATTCGCCCATTTATCGGAGAATCTCGACGAGATACACTTCGACGCCAACATCCCCTGGGGTGAGGACACTTTATTCACGCTTGAATTCCGCGCCGAAGAGGGTGGTCGATACGCCATTCACACCTGTAACAACAAGTATTTGTCGCGCGAAGGCAAACTTGTCCCAACAGTGGGCCCCAACTGTTTGTTCTCGGCTGAATACCATACGGGACAGTTGGCCTTGCGCGACGCCACCGGTGGCTATCTATCGCCCATCGGCTCGAAAGCGGTTCTAAAAACTCGCTCTCAAGTCGTAACAAAGGATGAACTTTTCACACTCGAAGACTCGCTCCCACAGGCCTCGTTTATCGCTGCCCTAAACTCGCGATACGTTTCTGTTAAGCAAGGTGAGTTCACCTTTCTAATTTTTGTATACCAATACACAGAATCCTTCGACCTCCCCATTATCTAATTTTCCATAATTAGATCACCCACCGCGTATAATTTCTTCTCATTTTCATAAATTTCACCCAGTCACCCCCCTCCCCCGTCCTTTCACTGTCATAATTAAGTAAAGATGGTCAAGATAAGCCTCTCCCCCGAAGGGAAATAGGAGAAAATGTGAAATGAAAGTTATGGTGTGCGAATCGCGTAAAGAGTCCAGAACAATAGGGTCTAATGACCTTTAATTACAATTCTTTTTTCACCAAACAAAACTACATTTTTCGAAAGTGAACCATCCATTCTAAACATTTCCCCCTTCTTGAATTAATGTTATTGATTTTCCCTAAATAAACCGTTGTTCCTGCATAGTTGTGAGTGGTGCTATGGTTTGGCGGACGGGGAGGGGAGGGGGAGGTTCAGAATAGCTCGCACTCTCCCCTTCGTTTTCATCTGCAGGAAATAGACGTATAGGACCACTTCAATATGGTTAGGGTAGGCCCTCACTCCCTATTTTTTTTTTTTTTTTTTTTACGCCCTGGCTCTCCCTCCCTTCTTACTACCCCACCCCACCACGCCAACATCTTAATCATTGGGGCTAAAATTAGTTTAAATTTTTTTTTAGACGATATAATTAGCTCTTTCTTTTAATTGTTCTCGCTCTGGTAAACAGCATGAAAGAAACATAAGTTGCATCTGCTTGGCTACGGTCAAGACTTTTAAATGCCACGAAAAAAAAAATCAGCAACGATTTGTTTTTTTGTTGTTTTTTTTAATCGTTCCGCTTAGAATTGTTAATTTTTGTACGGTGACTCATCCTAAAACCCTCCCACGAATATCAAAAAACGAAATTTCGAGAGGGTATTGCTCCCCTCCACCGCTCTCTTCATCCTTTTACCATCGCAGGACTGGGGTTGGGAAATTATAGGTTTATGGAACGTGAGAGGGTTGCTATATTGTGTTGATGGGGAGGGGGGAGGGTGAAAGATAACTCACTTACGTTTTCTAATTTTCCATCACAGCAGGGGTAGTAAAGCTCTTTAGAATAGAGACTGTTTTATTTCTAATTTCGGCCTGCAATGGAATTGCCTCTTTTTCCTCCCTGCCCGACGCCTTTTCACACTCGAAAACGCGGTCTTCTGAAGAGGAGAGACGCGCTTCATAAAAAATTAAATTTACCGACTTTGAAAACGCTGTAAACACTGTGTTATTGGTTGGAAAGGAATCGATTTTTAGTGGATTATTGCCTCCTGAGACCCTGAGAGTAGCTGAGTGGATCGAGGGTGGGGTGAGGAATTAAATAGAGGGAGTGAAACCAGACGGGGCTGCAAAGCTGTAAAAGGCGTGTCGTCGCTGGATCTTTCAACGTTTCCGCAGACTGTCCACCTGTCGTTATAATTTGTAGTACCAACGCAGCCAGCGAACTGGCGCGGAGTGTTCGTTCGTTTTATATTGCACTCCTTGCCCCCCCCCCTGCCCCCTGTTATAGTATGGGCTGTGCACTGGCCATCGAATAACTTTTGAAACCAAAACTGGGCAGTATAACGGAGTTAGTCCGAGAGAAACCGCGGAAATCTCCAAGAGGCCCCTAAGTCTCTGCATGAACAAGACATGTAATTTTAACTTAGCCTTTTCCTTATTTTAGCCACGAATTACCGCTATTTCACCTTTTCTATCCGCCAATTAGCGCTTTATGACCAGTTTAAGCCGAGAATTTATCAATTTTAGCCATGAATGAGTGCTTTTTGTCAACTTTACCCGCAAATCAGCGCTTATTTTCTCAATTCTGGCCGCTGATTAGCAGTTTTGTCCCCCCCCCCCTCCCATAACCATGAATTTGCGCATTTTATCAACTTTAGCAGCAAAGTAGCGTTTTTATCAGTGATACAAGCGCTAATTCACAGCTAAATTTGAGAAAACCACCTGATTTACGCGCTAAAACTGAGAAAATTTGCTAAATTCCCGCCTAAAATAAAATTTAACCTCTCATTCGCAAGTAAAATTGAGAAATACGCCATTTCACGGATAAATTTGAGAAATTCCGCGAATTCACGGCTAAATTTTGTGGAAACGCGGTAATTCGCGACTGAAATTGAGAAATAAATACATAAGACGAAGGGGGGCATAATCCAACACGATTCGAGCTTCGAGAATAAATGGGCTCCCCCGGCGGGATTTGAACCCGCAACCTCTGGTTTACTAGTCCAGAACGCTGCCAATGACGACAACATTTCTATCGAATTGAGAAATATTTCGCGATTAAAATTGAAAAAAGGCGCTTACATCGCGGCAAAAATTAATAAAACGCTTAGGACACATCAAAAACCCGCTTATTCACGGCGAAAAACTGAGACAAACCACCTAAAATTGATGTAGAACGCTCATTTTCAGGCAAAATAAAGATAATTAAATCTTAAATTCGTGGCTAATTCTGGCAAAAAGCGCTTTTCAGCAGCTAAAACGGAGAAAGATGCTAATTCGCGGATCAATATGAGAAAATGCGCTAATTTACAGCTAATTGTAAGATTGAGCATTGCGGTGCTTCGTGGCCAAAATTAAGAAATAATCCAACGCTAAAATGAGATATAGCGCTAATTCACGGCAAAAATAGAAGAAAAAACGCTAATGTGAAGCTAAAATAGAAAAAAAAGCTAATTCACGGTTGCATTTCGGTAATCCCGCTTGTTCACGGCTAATTCCCGACTGATATTGAGAAAATGCTTTAATTGGCGGCTAATATTTAAAAAAAAGTGCTCATTCAGAACTAAAATGGAGCAAAAGCGGTGATTCAGGGGTGAAATTGAGGGATAATTAACAGCTAAAATTCAGAAATAATTCTCAGCAAAAATGAAAAAAAGCTGATAAGCATGACTAACGTGCGAAGAAAAACGCTGAAGTGAACTCGTGGCTATGACTTTGACAAACCCCTTATTTCCGTCTAAAATTTAGATAAAGAGCTCATTCGCTGCTAAAAATTGAGAAAATTCACGGATAAGTAAACAAAAAGCGCTTATTCGCTGCTGAAACGGAGAAAAAACGATAAAGCGTGCAAGAAATTGAGAAAATCCGCTATTAATCCCTATAATTCATCCGGACATTCCAGAATTTTCTTTTCGATAAATTACGCATTTTCTCAATTTTAGCGGCAAAGTAGCGTTTTTATCCCGTGAACGATGTTTCTTAATTTTCCTTAATTTTCTCAGCAAATTAGCGATTTTTTGAATTTTTTTAAGCCGGGGATTAGCACTTTTCTCAGTTTCAGCTGGAAATTAGCGTTTTTCTCAAGTGTTTTCCTCAATAATAGCCGCAAAATGGAGGGCTTTTCACAAATTAGGATTTTTTTGGTCCACCATGTACGATATGCGTGAGCGATTTTTCTCAGTTTTACCCGCGAATAAGCGGGGGTTTCAACTAATTGCCATAAATTGGCGCTTTTTCTCAATTTCAGCCTCGAAAAAGTTGACTTCAGAAACCGCGAATTGGCGTATTATTCAGTGTTTGACGCAAATTATAATTTTTCTCAATTTTAGCCGTGAATTAGCTCTTTTCCTTCATTAGTAGCGTTTCAAACCTGTGAATTTTGCGAATTTTCTCAATATTTGCCAAGAATTGGCGTTTTCATCAATTTGATGAACTACATTGGAAACTATATTGCAATAAATATTCCAATTTTAATAGAGAACTGGAAATTAGCGTTTTTCTTACTTGTAGCCACGCTAATAAGTGATTTTTTTCAATTTCAGCCGCGAATTAGAGATTTTCTTCATTTGCATCCGCGAATTAATGTTTTTCCTCAACTTAGCGATTTTTCTCCATTTCAGCTGTGAAATAGCGTTTCGTGCTAATTTTGCGGTGAATTAGCATCTATATATTCTTTTTAGGGCGATTTTACGCCATTTCAGTCGTGAATTTGCAATTTTTGTCCCCGCAAATGCTGTCACCAAACAAAACTCGCGATTTTGCCCCATAACTTTTACGGTTCCACCTCAAAATTGAAAAAATTGAATATTTTACCCCAAAATTGGATATTGGATATTTTACTCCAAAACTGACGTTTTCCCGACTTTGAGGTAAAACCACTAATTTTTTTTTTAGGGTGAAATCGCCATTTTCGTAGTGAAAACTTCAGTTTTCTGGTGATTTTCTCAGGTAGAAACTTTAATTTTGGGTTAAAGTCTTGTATTTTGTGGTAAGATAACCATTATTGTCGTGAAATTTTCAGGTTTTTTTTTTTTTTTTTTTTTTTTTTTTTTTAATGTGAAACGTTGCAGCTTTGGCGTGAAGTTTGGGACTCCGGACAGAGAGTGTCAAACCCACAAAATTTGGTGTGTGAAATAACAAACAAATGAGAAATTGTGGTTGAAACGAGCCAAATCCACGAAATTAGGCTTTGAAAGAAAAACAAATCCTAAAAATTTGGTTTTATAAAACCCAAATTGTCGAAATTTAGGTTCGGCATAATCCAAAATCGGAAATTTAAATTTTAAAAGAGCCAAAATTCGTTTTCTGGATTATCAATACCTGCGAAACTGATTTCAGCAAGATCTAAAACGCGTGAAAATTAGCGAAAATTGGTTTTTTGAAGGTGTCAAACTTGAAACATCGAAAATTGTGAATTGAAAAAGCCAAAATCACGAATTTTGTTTTTTTTCGTCCACGCAATTTGGGGTTTGAAAAAGCGAAAGTTCGTAAAATTTTGTGTTTAAAGAGCAAACTCGTCGTAATTTGGGATTTAAAAGCGAGAAAATCGGCAAAATTGGTGTGGGACATTACAAAAAATTAGTTGAATTTGGTTTTTAAGGTGCCAAGTTTTGAAACGTTTGTTTCAAAATTTTCACGTTGACGTGAAAATTTGCAAAAGTGCAATTGGAAGAGTCAAAATGACGAAATTCTTTTAAATTTTCAATCAGTTCTTTTAAGTTTTAAATCAGACTGTGAGTGTTATTGTCCGTCGGTCCAGTCTCATTGGGGTGAATTTTAGAGTTTTGAGTGAAATATGGTGGCATATAATGACGATGTGAGAGGAAGAGATTCATGTGGGCGAAATCACACTGTGTTGCATGTTATCTGACCTGTAGTAAAATCGAGTTAGGGAGGAGACCTTGCGCGGCTTATTAGGGCTGATGAGGGCCGCGGTGGCAAAATGGTGACTGGGAACTTGGCGGCTAAGCTCAACGGCTTTGTTTAAAGATAAAAACTGGAAGGATGTTGTGAGTTATAGAAATAAATACCGGACGTTACATCAAGTAGAGACCGAAATAGTAGGACAAAAAGGAGGCACATTTTGACCTCTCCCCAGACACAGAGCCCGGACGCCCAAGAAAGTAGGACATGTCCGGGCAAATGTAGGACGTCTGCATATTCGTCACCCTAGTTTGAGACTGATAGAATTGACAATATCCTCAATAAATTGACAATCTCACCACAAAATAGACAATTTCCTCATAAACTTGTGATTTTCCTCATAAACTAGACAATTTCCACACAAAAATTATTATTTCTCCATAAAATTGACAATTTCCCCATAAAAGTGAAAATTTCCTCGTAAAAGAGACAATTTACTCTAAAAATTGACAATTCCTCATATAATTAACAATTTCCCCATAAAATTGACCATTTCCTAATGAAAGTGACCATTTCCTTGTAAAGCATACTATTTCCGCATAAAAGTGACAATTTCCTCATAAAATGGACAATTTCCTCATAAAGTTTGATAATTTCGCCATAAAATAGACAATTTCCTCATGAAATTGACCATTCCCCCATAAAAGTGGCAATTTCCTCATAAAATTGATAATTTCCTCATAAAATTGACAATTACCCCATAGAATTAATAATTTCCTCATGCAATTGACAATTCACTCTTACATTGTTCATTTCTGCAAATTCATTCAAAAAAGGCAATTTTCTCATTATATTGACAATTCCTTTTGCAATATGTCATTTTCTTCATAAAATTGACTATTATCTTACCAAACTGACGATGTACTCATCGAATTGACACCTTTTAGACTGAAAATTTCCTCATAAAATCAACCATTATGCTCATTGGCTTAAGATGCCTTACAAAATGAGGAAGTAACATAAAAAAAACGCTGCGAATTATCGAACAATGCCTTATTATTTCGACTGTGGGTTTATTATTCATGGATGTAGTCAAATCCGGCTTGAAATTACATGAAAATCGACAGCCCACACCCCTATGACCCCAAATCCTTTGAAAATCCCCATTTTGGACCCGCTTTTGGCCCATAAAACCCAAGGAGGTTATTTGATCAAACTGATCAGATGTTAGGACCAACTAGACCCCAAATGGAGTCTATGTGCGAAAGAACGAGTTTTTTCGAGCAATCCTAGGGCAAGATATGGCCCGGACGGCGGACGGACATTTTTTTTTTTTTATTGCAGATTTGGATTCTACGCACTTTGAAACGTGAAACTACAAATTTTGAGGGGGGGTCAAAAAATTTTTTTTGCGATACGATTACAAAGACTTATTATTGAGAAATAATAAACCAATAAAAATCGCTGGAGACATTTTTTTTCTAAAGAAAATGACTAAACATGACCAGGAATTGAATATCAGTGCGTAAATGATTGATTTCGATTTATAGCGGAATTATAAAACTTGCCAATTTTTTTTGTTACCATAAACGGCCGGTCTGTGACTCGTGACGTACCTAAGGGGTCGTGACCCCTCCCAACCCTCCGCATCATGGCCAGTGTCATGTGTGTCTCCTTCTTGTCCCACCCCCTTCTCTAAAGTCCTATTGTTCGATTTGTGGGAAGCCAAAGTGAAGGTTATGCGAAGGCTGTTATTGCTTCATCAGTCTATCTGGCCTGTTTCAAATGGGTCGCACAACCCAATAGTTTTAAAAATTAATAAAAAAATATAGGGCCTGATATTATTTGAACGGATCGTGTTTTCATGAGTTTTGGTAACCATGCTATCATGACTGCATGATTTTGGAAAATGTGTTACTTCCTCATTGAACGTTTTCTCATTTTTGTCATAAAACAGACAATTTCGTTATGAAATTGACCATTTTTTCGTGAAACCGACGAGTTTTTTCATAAAATAGACAATAATGTCACCTTAACATTGCTCTTGGAGAAGCGTTTCGCATTATTCGTTTCCCTTGACGCTGCATTTCACGTAAATGTCGCCTTGAATGTGGCGATTCACGTGAGTGTTAAATGGAAAGTTGGTTATTTCAATTTGAACAATTACAGCCGCGTAGTTTTTGGCAGTATGCATGCATGCGTGGGGCATTTTGCGTACAGTTTACTCGTTGTGCCGCGGCCTTTCGAAAGAGTTTTTTTCCCCCACAATGTGGTACGTTTCGCTTAAAGTTTGCCCTTGGCGAGACCATTCGCATTCCACCCTCGAGTCTCTGACAAAATGACCCTAAAATTAAAGGTAATCACCCCTCCTCGATGGGATTTTGTATGAGATTTTGGTGATTTTTTTTTTTTGCGCAAGTGACCTCGACTCCAAGGGAGGGGCCATGGCCCCGGTGGCCCCTCCCTTGGATCCGCCACTGGGGCGAAATCACACTGTATTGCATGTTCTCTGAGTGGGGCTTTGCGCTCTGCGATCTGACCTGTAGTAAAATCGAGTTAGGGAGGAGACCCCGCGCGGCTTATTAGGGCTGATGAGGGCCGCGGTGGCAAAATGGTGACTGGGAACTTGGCGGCTAAGCTCTGCGGCTTTGTTTAAATATAAAAACTGGAATGATGTTGTGAGTTAGAAATAAATACCGGACGTTACATCAAGTATAGAGACCGAAATAGTAGGACAAAAAGGAGGCAACTTTTGACCTCTCCCCAGACACAGAGCCCGGGCACCCAAGAAAGTAGGACATGTCCGGGCAAAAGTAGGACGTCTGCATATTCGTCACCCTAGTTTTGGACCATTCTTCAAAATGCTTCGATTTGAGCTGTACACGTCAGTTTTGAGTCCCTCCGACCATGCTGAATTGAAAACTGCTGGTGGTCAAGGCCAAATATGGCCCCCCAAAGGGGACGTCAGCCCACCCTCAAAGTGACTAAAACTGACCGTTTCGCGTTTTCCTTGTCTCCACCATCGGCTAGCGAGTTTCGCCTGCGGCGAGGCCCTTTTAACCCTTTTGGGTCTCATTTCATTTTGTTTGAAAAGGGATAAACGATTTGAATGCAGTGACACGAACGCGTCTTCTTTACGCCTGCGCCTCCTCTCCACACACCATCGGGATTTTGCCTTTTAACTGAAAGTCACAGGATCATCTTTCCTTTTTAGCTCGTTAAAAAAGTCTTCTTCCTCTATCAAAGTTACCCGTCGCTCACCCACTCTTTCTCTCTCTAAAAAAAAAAAAAAAAAAAAAATGAAAAAAATGAGATGGCAAAGAGAAAAGGTCCATGAAAAGGGACGCCATTCACCATCGCACGGCTAGCAGCACGTCCGAAGCGTTTTGTGTACGGTTATATAGAAGTCGCGTTTTGTAACTTTCATTATATTGAAGTTTAAAGTTTCATTCTAGAGTTTCAAAAGTGATGATTGAGTGGGGGGGGGAGAGAATCTTCTTTGGTGATACCAAGAACTTGAACTTCGTGAAGGAATGCTTTCATTACCGCGACGAAGAGAGTATAAAAGGGCGTTGTTTTCGCCGCCTAAACAATTGGATATTTTGGGGTCTTCGACACCGGGTTTTGTGTCAGAAAATTATTTAAAAAACTCTTCGAAAACAAAATGATGGAAGGGCTTGAAACCCACTCTCTGGGCCTTCTGTCGTTATTCCAAATTAGACGTGTACACGCTACCAAACAAAAAACTGTTCCCTTCACCCTTTTTCCCGTTTAAGAGGATATAAAGCGTCTCATACAGAACTTTTTTTTTTGTAGACACGCGTTTTTAAATCCGTAGACAACCCTTCTCTCTCATTTAAGATTCATGGTGCTGTCGGATGGCCGCGGGGGGGGGGGGGGTGCGCTCGAAGACTGTCTGATAAGTTAGTCTGGAAATGGCTACTTTATCTACACCCATTTTATTTAATGAAGAAAACGGTCGCTTCAGTTCTTTTGTTTGTCACACGCACTTAATTTCCTCAAAAGCGTTTTGTTCGTTTTCATACATTTTGACGACTCATTGAAAAAAAAAAAAACAAGAGGAAAATTATTTTTTTCTCCTTTGTTTCCCAGAGCTTTCCGGTTCGTTCACCCAAAAATAGAAATCCTTTTTTTTTTCTTATTACAATTTTCCTTGTCAACTCTAAAATATATCGAAGTTTATTGAGCCCCCCTCCCCCTCATCCTCGGTTGTTTTTTTCGTTACGCCTTAAAGAAGGCTTTAGCCAGTCTTTATACGAAGACCCTCAGCACCCCCACGGTTTAACACGCTGTGAAAAGCAACATATTCAGCCGCCGGCCGCCGCCGTCGCCGCTAAGATTGTACCCACTGTGGTGTGTATGCTGTACCTTTAGTAAGACTGTACATCTGCTATGATATTCGACGCAGTAAAATGTTGGAAACATTCAAGAGAAATCGACAATACCCTCGAGTGGTGTGGAGGAGGAGGAGGAGGGTGCCCAAGGCCTTGAACTTGCCCTCACCTAGGGGCGTTCCATTTAAGCGAAACGCTTTAAAACAAAAACGAAAAAAAAAAAGTTTTGTTAATAAGGTTAATAGCCTTTTTTCAATGAGTAAATTGAGTTTGTCAAGTGTTCGAACAAGATAGAAAGCGCAATTAAACTGCATTTCTACTTTTCTTTCTTTTTTAAACGTTACTCATGTCCTTGTTGGACTTGTACAGAAGTTAAGAACCATCAGGTCTATTCCTTAAGGTCACTCGAGGAACATCGCCTTTTCTATATACAAAGCAATTACTCATGAATTGATTTGTGAAGTAATTAGCCCCTGCCGCCCCACCCACCCACCCCAAAAGTGGTAAACCCTTTGGTATTTCTCAGACGTTTAGAGAACAACTGAAAGAAGTCGATCTAAAATTCATTGGAATAAGGATGTGCCCCTCCCCCCCCTCCCACAACCACCACCACACAAACAAGATTATTTTTTCAGTGAACAGAAAAAAAAAAAAAAAAACTTCCTGTAGTTCAATCGGCACACTTCCGTTCCGGAGTGTTAATTACACGAAGTTGTAGAGTTCAAATTACACTTTCTGGTGCCCCCTTCCACACCTCTTCGCACTTCAGGTTGCCCAATCAAAGAACAATAGGCCACCCGTACACTAACCCAGTTTGTTAACCGAGAAAATAACGTATTTTTTTTATAAAGTCTCCTCCCTGCACTGAATCACCTTATAAAGAGTGCGGCTAATGCGTTGGTATCGCGTTTCGCAGCTCATGCAAACTGTTTAGAACAACAACAACAAAAATTTGCAGCATGGGTGTAGCCAGTGGGGGGGGGGGGCATTTGCATTTTTTTCCTTCAATTTTTGCTATGGATTAGCGTTTATTGTTTAGTTTTAGCCTCGAACTTTTAGTGATTTTCCCCAATTTTGGCCACGAATTATCGTTTTCCTCATTTTCAGCCACATATTTCATTTTTAGTACTAGCGAATTAGCACTTTTTCTCAGTTTGAGTTGAAAATTAGTGTTTTTCATAATGTTAGCCGCCCTAATTAATATTTTTTTTTTTCAATTTTAGCCATGTTGTTTTTTCAGATTTTAGCCCCGCATAAGCAATTTGTTTCTACTTTCTGCCATGGTTTAGCCCTGGTTCTCAGTTTGAGCCTCGAAGAAGCTATACGGGCTTGCGTTTTCTCAATTTCAGCCGGGAATTAGTGATTTCATTCATTTTCATAACCGCGAAATGGCGTTTTTCCTCAACTTTAACCGCGATTTAGTGATTTTTCTCAATTTCAGCTGTTAAATAGCGTTTTCTGATAATTTTGCAGCAAATCAGCATATATTTTCGCCATTTCAGTCGTGAATATACCATTTTGGCCCAATTTTAATCCGAATTAGTGTTGTTTTTGTTAATATTAGCCGAGATGTTTTGTACAGCCTTGAATTAGTACCGTGTATTCTCAATTGCAGCTGCGGGCTTGGCCAAAAAACAACACTTATGCATTGATTTCTACATTTTGTCCGCGGAATGGCCGTCATATACTGCGAATCTACTATTTTTTCTCAATCTCTGTCTGGAAGTTGCATCGTGAGACCACAAATCAGCGCTTTTTCGCAGTTATAGCCACGAATATTACAGCTTTTTCGCAGTTATAGGCACGAATATAAGCGCTTTTTCCTAGGTTTTTGCCGCGTCAGCCAGTTCTAAATTGCCTATCAGTACATTAGTGCGCTTGTAAGGACCTAATGAAACTGGGGGACGGTCTATTTTCTCTATTTTATCCATGAATTTTCCTCAAGAAGGCGCAAATTATTTCTGTATTTCAGCCTCAAGAATAGCTCTCTCGGGGGCTCAATCGAATAGTCAGCCCTTCTTTGCTGATATCACTTGTAACGTTATATTCTCCAGGTTGGATGTAGACTGACATTCGTAGAAAGGAGCCAAATCGCTGTCCAACCTTTTCACATAAATGAACCTAAAAATCCTCATTTTTCCTTATTTAAGCTTTTCGGGGCCCCCGCCTGTCAGGGGGCCCGGGGCGGTCCGCCACCCTCGCCACTACCACGGTACGCTACTGCTTCGAGCAGACCGAAAAGGTCCACGTGCTTCCAGCTGCTTCCTTGATCTTCAGACCCCACGCAGTAGCTTACCGAGGTAGGGGGAACCACCCCCGGATCAGACGGGGCCCCCGAAAAGCTTAAATACGGATGAATGAGGATTTTTAGGTTATCCATGGATGTAGGTATGTGAAGAGGTAGGACGGTTGGACAGCTTTTTTGGCTACTTTCTACGAATTTCAATTTATCCCACCTTATAGAGAATATGCCGTTGCAAATTGATATCAGCAAAGACTGCGAGCTAAATATTCGATTGAGCCCCCGAAAGCGCAATTCTGGTGGCTCAGATTGAGAAAATTCGCACTATCTTGAGGAAAATTCACGGCTAAAAAGAAAAAATAAAACGTGTCCCCAGTTTCGTTAGGTCCTCAATCCCAGTAAAGCGCTGATCGGCAATTCGCAACTTTGCTGACGCGGCAAAAAATTTGAAAAAACCCGCTAATATTCGTGACCATAACTTGCGCGTGACTATAAAAAGCGCTGATTCATGGTCTCGCAATGTAACTTCCAGACAAAAATTGAGAAAAAATCACTGATTCGCTGTGCGTGGTTGTGAGGTAGGAACAAGTGGAGAGAGAGAAAGGCTTTTTTTAATGTAGAAACATGTGAAGCCGGGTTTTTCGCCATTACACACCATCTGTCATCATTCTCCTAGAGTGGGCGGGAGGGGAATTTAACACTTTTTCACTGATCAAGTATCAAATTGTCAATGTTTTTGATGGGTGAGACCTGATAACAGATGGTGTGTAGGAGTGGCGACCTGCTTCACGAAAAATGCGTTTCACTCCCCCCACTCTTGTTCCTACATGGTTGCCATTCTATTAATTGTGGAAATCAACGCAAAAAGTGTTTCTCTTGGACCAACCCCGCGTTTAAAATTGAGATAACACGCTATAATATTGACCAAAAAAAAGACGCTTTCAGGTAAAAATTTGGCAAAAATAGCAAATTTACAACTGAAATTGCGAAAAGTCGCAAATTTGCAATTTGCGGGTATAAATTCGAGGAAAAACGTTAATGCGCGGATACAAATGAAGAAACTCAACTAGAAAAAAATCACTAATTAGCGCGGCTACAGTTAAGAAAAACCTAATTTTCGGTTCATATTGAGAAGAAGTGATAATTCCATGCAAAAATAGAAAAAAATTGCTAATTTGCAGCTTAATTAGAGGAAAACGCCAATTCTTGGCAAAAATTGAGAAAATTCGGTAACGCACGGGTTGGAAACGCTACTACGCTGCTAAAATTAAGGACCATCAATAATTCTTGGATTTGTAGTGCAATTTGACATTTTTAATTTAAATACGAGCCTTCTGAAGGCAACTATGTGGCTAAAATTCAGAAAAACTGGAAATTCATGCACGGCTATAGGTAAAAACAACGCTGATTCACGGGCTAGAACTAAGAAGAAGCAATAATCTATACATAAAAGTAACATAAAATTGCTAATACGGTGCTAAAATGTGAAAACCCCGCTAATTTGCGGGTAGTATTTAGAAAATAAATAATTAGCCTGGTCAAAATTAAGAGATTTTAAAGGTTATTTTGAGACGAAATTGTGAAAAAGTGCTAATTCACGGCGAAAAATGGAATAAAACCGTTAATTTACAGCTGAAATTGCACAAAACGCTAATTCACTAAAATTAAGTAAAATTCTAATTTGTGTCAAAACTGAATTATACGCCATTCACAGCTTCTGAAGGCAATTTTTCAGTTTTCTAAAGGCAACTTCTGAGGCAAAATTGAGAAAAATTGCCAATTTATGGCAAAAGGGTGAAAAATCCGCTAATTCGCGGGTAAAACTGAGAAAAATCACGCATCAGCCGCGATGTCTTTTTTTTAATTGTACAAACTTGAATTAGGAGCTTGTATTCTCAATTAGGAACTTGCATTGGTCGGAATTTTCTAGGCATACATTTTTTTTTGCCTAGCAAGAACCTAAAAATGAACTTGTCGCAACAAAGTGCTCTCAAAATCGTGCCAATAATTATTAAATTGGTCATAAAAATTCATTAATTTTCGCACTCGTCACAACGCCTTGTGATTGGCTGAGTGTCTGTGACGTCACTTAGTTCAACTTTTTTCGAGTGACTGTTATTGGTATGGAGATTCATAGTTTCATACTCATTTTCTTTCGTTATTTAAAAATAATTTTACACATTAAAATGGAATTAAATAGTCCGTCTGAACTTACAGAAACTGGGCTCCGCAGAATAGGTATACTTATTATCTCTTATCAAATTATCATTCCCTTCTTTGTGCCTTAGTTATCACCAAAGTTGTATTGATACCAAGTTGCTTCGCTTGTGATAACGCGCGGTTCTCAAGGTCGAAGAGAAAATCGCTCCCGTCAGAGAGGTCTGGCTCCGCTAGCACGTCTATTTTGCAATAGCATTAAATGAGTTCAAGTGTGTTATTTTATGTTTTTCTTGTTCCAATGGTTAATTAAACACCTAATTTGAGAATTAAAAAGAATTGAACGCACATTTAGGAGCTTAGGAGGACACCCGGGAAAAATCCTGTGGATAGCACCCTTTACTAAAGACCATCCTTCGCGTGGAATTTTATGAATTTCCCCTTTCGGAAGTTTGGTCTCAACATATTTCAAGATGTCCTCTTCTTGAAAATGAAGGGCCCAAACTTTATCTTTGAGAGTTAAATCCCGTTCGGCTCGTCCATGGGATTGCAGAATTCCATCTAGTTAGTTGATTCTGTAGCATCATAGGCATTAGGGAGGCGTGGGCGGTGGGGGTCTGCGGGATAGGGCTTCAGTTCCCATATATTATAGACGTCGTCGCGAGGTAACAAGAGGGGACTGGGAACAAGAACCCAAAAATGAACACAAAATAACATAGATTTCTGTATAGGTGGTCTGAAACAGCAGGTTTGTTCCAATCTCCCCTAGAACTATAGTTGAAACACATTCTAATAGAACCTAGAAATCAATAAAACCAATTTGTTCTACTTGTAATTTGTTCCGGTTTTCCAGAGATTATGATTGGCTGCTGAGGGCAAAATCCCCAGGCAGACGTCCATATTCGTATTCAGCTCATCATTATCTACCAAATGGTGCTAGTTTCATGACTATGTTCTTCCGGTTGACTGGGACTGTCGCCAGCTCTCGGTTGGGAATGCCTAATTTACTGATCCTGAGTTATCTTTACTGATCAAGTACTTAAAATGCTCAGATCGAGATTAAATTTTGCATACAACCAACCTGACGGGTTTTCCTAAGAGTGTTTTCTCTATTGACCAGTAATGTCTCGAATCAACCTAAACTTATGCCTACGATTTACGCGTGGGTCGATATACGACTTGCCTTGAAATTTAATTCCCATCGGTTGAGCGAAACTCGGGAAATCCTACTGACCGGGTACTTAAAATCGTCGTTTTAGCCAAAGAGTAAACCGTATGCCAAATTTCAGCTTGATCCGAGCATTTCAAGTGCCCGGTCAGTAGATAAAACCCTCTGGTCAGTAGGAGTTTCCGGCGGATTTTCCCGAGTTCCCCTGAACTGATCAGGATCAAATTTGAAGACGAGTCGTATTGACCCACGCGTAAATCCTATGCCAAGTTTCAGCTCGATCCGAGCATTATAAGTGTCCGGTCAGTAGAGAAAACCCTGGTCAGTAAATTAGACACTCCCGGATTTTCCCGAGTTTGCCGCAACCGATTGAGATCAAATTTCAGGGCAAGTCGTATTGCCCCACGCGTAAGTTGTTTGCGAAATTTCAGCTCGTACCGATCATTGTAAGTACCCGGTCAGTAGAGATAACTCTGGGTCAGTATTTGAGGCACTCTGCTCTCGGTCTAACAGTGATGTGACAGGCCGTGCTTAGAAAGTAGTAGGTGTTTGTGATATTTTGGATTTAATGAGTCAGTTTAAAAGAAAAAGACATGATTTATTTAACTCAAAATATTCCTTGGTTCGTGCATAACCATCAAAATAACAATGTCTTTTTTTCCATGAGGTGCCAGCAGGCGGGTGTTTTTTTGGCAATGCTGCCAACCGCTATATTACAACTTTCCCCGTTTTTTTCTTCAGTTAAAATTTACATAAGATACTTGGATATTTTCAATAGATTACAGTAGTACTCAAAATCCGAATATAAAACAAAAAATCAGAATAATTCAACCAAAAATTTCCGAAAATGACAAACAACAAAAAATACCAAAGTCATCTATTTCTTAACTCTTCCTGTGACATAATCCTTAAATTTTTGTGGAACATTAATTTTCCTTATGGGTCTGGTGGGCTCTTTGATATCTGATGATGGGGAAATAAGCGAAGGAATGTCAGGTAGTGGTAGTGTACAGTCTCGTGCCTGATTTGGGTCCCTTGTACATTCATTTACTTTTGACGGGCTTTCACACTTTTGAATTTGATCTATATGACGTTTATGTAACACCCCTGAGTCTTCGACTAAACATTCAAAGAGTCTATTACCAATAGGCTTTTCAATTGTCGCTGCCACCCATGACTTATTGTGGGGATCTCTACAGTCCCTTATGTACACCCGCTCCCCCGGCGAAAAAGATTGATTACGAGTGCCCGGGAAGTTCCTAACTTGTTGATCCAGGGCCCTTGCCCGCTGCTGAGAACTGAGTCTTGTTCGAGGCTGCCGACCTAACATGAGATAGGCAGGTGTCTGTCCGGTGGTGGAATGGGGTGTATTCCTATAAACGAAAAGAAACTTATTTAGCGCATAAGACGCTTTGACGCAAGGAGACTCACTCAACGCTTTCTTTAACCCCAATTTACAAGTTCTCACAGCGTTTTCCGCCGCCCCATTGCTTGCTGGGTGAAATGGCGGCGAATGTCGCAACAGAATCCCATTACAAATACAAAAGTTTTGAAATTCTTGGGACGAAAATCCCGACGCGTTATCCGAAACCAACATAACCGGGAAACCAAATCGACTAAAAATATTTTGCAATACAGAAATCGTAGTTGCCGAATCTACTTTTGGCACTTCATAGACTTCCAGCCACGTGGAGAACGAGTCGACAACTAAGAGAAAAGTTTTCCCAAAAATTGGTCCAAAATGATCAATATGAATTCTATCAAAAGGACGAGACGTGTCAGGCCACTTTGATAACGGCGATTTGGGGGGTTCGGGACGCGCCTCTAGACAGTACGGACATGAACTGGCTACTTTTTCCAAATCTTTGTCTAACTCTGGCCACCAGAAATACGATCTGCACAGTGCTTTCATTTTTGAAATCCCTAAATGGGTGGAATGAACTTCTCTTAGAATTTGAGGTCTCAACGACGCCGGTATAACTGCCCTGTGCCCCCACAAAAGCAAGCCTTGATCTTCATACAATTCTAGTTTTCTAAAATACGGTATTAGGTCTTCTTCCACCTGCTTAGGCCAACCGTTTCTAAGATACCCCAAGATCTTGCACAAGGACGCCTCTTTTTGCAATTCTTCCCGTAAGGTTTCCCCCCTTACTGGTGTCGACTGGAAAAGGAAATTTACAGTACTCTCCTCCTTTGTCCTCTTCCCCCATTTCACTTAACATTGGCAGACGTGACAATCCGTCCGCAACCACATTCAGTTTCCCTTGCACAGGTTTAAAAGAGTAATCGAACCCCGACAAATGGACGGCCCAACGCTGCAAACGGCCTGCTGCGATTTTGGGCAAACCCCTCGACTCACCAAATAAGGCCTGAAGTGGTCGATGGTCCGAGACCAGTTCAAAATGTCTCCCTGCCAAATACTGAAAAAATTTCTGCGTAGCCCAGTAGATGGCCAGAGCCTCTTTGTGTATAACGGAATACCTGGGCTCGGCATCCGACAACGTCCTTGACGCGTACGCCACCGGGCGTTCCGTGCCATCGCCTGATGGATGCACCAAAACGAAGCGTCACAAACTAGCTTAAGCGGTTTGGTTGGATCATAGTGCGTCAAAACTACGTCTGAGGCCAACAGCTTTTTGATTCTATCAAATGCTTCCTGACACTTTGTTGTCCAGCTAAAAGGAACCTCCTTTTTCAAAAGTTGAAACAAAGGAAATCGTCGAAAAATCCGGGACGAATTTCGCGTAATATTGGGCCATAACCCAAAAAAGTTTGCAACGAAGCCACATTTGTTGGTTCCGGTGCCTTTAAAATCGCCTCAACTTTTTCCGGGTTTTTCCTTAGACCGTCCTTCGAAATTATGTGTCCGAGATAAGACACTTCAGATTCTAAAAACCTACATTTCTTAAGGTTCAGGGTGAGACCTGCCTCTTCCAACCTTCGTAACGTCGTCGACAAATTTTTTAGATGGTCCTGTTTATCTTTGCCTGTGACGATAATGTCGTCCAAGAAATTGACAACGCCAGGAATTCCCTGAAGTACCCGTTCCATTTCTCGTTGGAATAAGGAACATGCCGGTTTAGTACCGTACGGCAACCTATTGACTAAGTGCTGCCCTTTGTGAGTACTCCAAGCCAACAAATGTCGGGTTCGCTCCCCTAAAACCAACTGGTTGTAAGCATTGTACACATCTAATTTAGAAAATTGTTGTCCCCCTTGGAGGCTCGCGAAAACGTCATCTATCCGAGGAAGTGGATAATTAAAATCGTGAAGGTACCTGTTAATAGTGGTTTTGTAGTCTGCACAAAGCCTCAGAGTGCCATCGGCTTTAGGCACTGGCACCAACGGCGTTCCCCAATCCGTATGCTCGACTTTAGTAATTACCCCTGCCGCCTTTAGCTTTACGAGTTCCGCTTCTACCTTTTCCTTAAAGGCAAAGGGAATTGGCCTGGGCTTAACAAATATAGGGGCAACGTCTTTATCTACTTCGAAATCCACTTTAGTCAATTTATACTCCCCTAATTTGCCTGTAAATAATTTTTTATGTCTTTCCACGAGACCCTCAACCGTCAATTCCGAGATATTTAAATGAACGTCCACATTTAATTTTAATTTCAAAGTTTGCAACAAATCCCGGCCCAGCAGCGGTCTGACCCCCTTCTCAACAACCAAGAACCTCGCCATGAATTCTTGCCCCTTGTACGATACGACCACCTGCGAATTTCCCCTTTCGGAATTATCGAACCGCCGTCATAGGTTCTTAAAGTTACATGGGTGGGTTTTACTGTAACATTCGGAAGCTTTGACAAAACCCTGCCAGGCACAATCGACACACCAATGCCCGTATCCACCTCAAACTGTACGGGAACTTGATTAACTTGGATCGTCACAAAATAGGCAGAACAGACCGATTCACAGCTAGAACTGAGATGAAGCCCTATTCTACATATAATTAAAACTGAAAAAAATAACTAATGTGGTGCAAAAATGTAACAGAACCCGCCAATTTGCGGCTAATATAGAGAAAATCAGTAATTATTCTGGCTAGAATAAAGAGAAAAGTTAATTTTCAGCCTAAATTTGGAACAAAAAGTGCTAATTCACTGTCAAAAATGGAAGAATTGCCGATTTGCAGCAAAAATAACGGAAAACGCCAATTCGTGGCTAAAATGAACAAAATTCGCTAATACACGGGCTAGAAATAGCTACTGCACTGCTAAAATTACGAAAAAGCGCTAATTTACGGCTAAAATTGAGACAAATTTAAATTTGCGTCAAAATTTGGAAATACGTTAATTCGCGGCTTCCTCGGGAGACTTTGAGGCTAAAATTGAGACAAAGCGCTAATTTATGGCTATGAGTGAAAAACTCGCAAATTCGCGGCTAAGACTGAGACGAAATTGCTATTCCGCAGTGTATGGTTACGGTGAACAAAAAATGCTAATTTGTGGTAAACATTTCGAGAATTTTACGGCTAATATTGAGTAATTTTCAGTTCATACTGAGTATACCGCTAGAAAAAATCGCTAATTTGCAGCTAAAATTGTGGAAAACGCCAACTCGAGGAAAGTTAAAGAAACATCGCTGATTCACAGGATACCAAATCTACTTTGCAGCTAAAGTTGGGGAAAAGCGCATATTTATGTCTTTAAGGGGTCTTTATGTCATGGGGGGGGGGATTACCCCGCTAATCAGTTGATAATTTGAGGCGAATATCGCTAATTTGCTGTTAAAGTTGACAAAAAACACTCATTCGTTGCTAAAATGGAGAAATTCGCAGTTTAAACATGGCATAAGCGCTGCTTGAAAATTTCCGCCTCGGGCCCCGATATAGGTCCACCAGTGACCTCACCTCCTTTTCAGCTCACGATCCACCAGTGCTCGCCGGTTCGGTACTAAATACTTCGTGACAACTTGTCTACTTTTCTTTGCGCATCGCGGCGCAGCGCCATTTCGCGCTGCTACATTTTGTCAACTTGTCTATTGAAGGACCTGATATTTTTGAATTATTTATTTTTCGTGTTTTTCTTACCATCTGCCGTCAAAATCGAATTTTTGAAAAGTATTTTAAATTGTATTTGTATTTTATTCAAAATACAATTCAAAAAGTATTTGTATTTCAGTATTTAAAATACATTTTTGAAAGTATTTTGGGCTTTGTATTTAAAATACATTTTCAAAGTATTTTGTCCACCCCTGCTCTGGTGCGAGCAAAACGCGGAACTTTCCTTGAAACCTCTGTTTTGAAACGGCGCCCAAGAGCTACTTCATTCACCTCAGCATGATATTTTCTATGTGTCCGCTATTTTGGTTTAGGCACATGCGGCGAACCTCATCTACTGCTCGTTCTGAAACCTCTGGACTCCGCCTTTCTTAGTCACTGCATGTGAATCCTATCCAGCACATTCCAGCAAATACCTCGCACGACGTTGACCTTTCGAAACTCTTCGAAGACCCTGAATTCTGCGTAGTTTGTCCCGCCGAACGATTTGACCCTGGACTCTGCGACGTCTGTCCCGTTAAACGAAAATTCGGCTTGCTCCTGCCGGACGAAGGAATACGGTGGCCTCCCTGGCCACTTTTTGCCGTGAAATGAACGTCCGCCGACGATGCCGATAAGAGACTGGCCTCTTTCTGAACCGCTATTTCTAAAAGCGTCGAAAGTGGTTTGGACTCGTCTTCTTCGCAGAGTCTGTCAAGCACACGCCCTGTATGCATTCCAGTAACGAATTTGTCCTTCACTTTTTCGTCAAGAAGTGCTCCAAAGCGACACAATATCGCCGCATTTTTGATGCGAACAAACCAAGAGTTTACAGTTTCCCCTTGAAACTGACGAAGTGAGTAGAAAACTACTCGTTGCCGGTAAACGCTCACCGCCTTGGCGAAATGACCGGTTAATTTCTCGACGAGCTCCTCGTAAAACAATGAGCTTGGTGGAACTGGATCTCGCAGATCCCTCAGCAAGGAGTACGCCCGAAGTCCAATTACCGTGAGTAACACAGGCACTTTGCGTTCTTCGCCGACTAGATTGGCCGCGAAATAATGCTCCAGCCGCTCTTTATATATGACCCAATCGTCGTGTTCCAAGTCGAATTCGGGTACAGCCCCGACTACCGCGCCAGAGAACATTGCGGACACCAAACTGTTCGTATTTTGAGGTACCTCACCTCGCGAGTCGTCTTCCGGAGAATCTCGTCGACTAGTTTCCACTTCTTCGTCCACGTGGAAACCCTTGAAACTTTTCTCCGCTTCCGTAGCTAGAGATTTTCGAACTTTTCTTCGTGTCATCCGAGATTTGTAACCGACCGCGCCACTGTGATATTTTGGATTTAATGAGTCAGTTTAAAAGAAAACGACATGATTTATTTAACTCAAAATATTCCTTGGTTCGTGCATAACCATCAAAATAACAATGTCTTTTTTTCCATGAGGTGCCAGCAGGCGGGAGTTTTTTTGGCAATGCTGCCAACCGCTATATTACAGTGTTTCATAAAATGAGCTCACAGTGAATTTGGCAGTCATTAAATAATTGAGTAAGATAAAAAAAACACCTATTTTTTCAATCAGACGCGGTTTTCTCACCTACTCGATTTTTTAATTTAAAAAATGACTAGGCCTAAAGAAAGCTGAGGTTCTACACCAACTATTAAGATTGCAGTGTACGATTAACCGACAGATTCAGTCGGAGTTGAAAACGTTTGAAAATTCTGCAAATTTTCGTAATTTCTCACATTTTCCTACTCGAGCTCATTTTTCGTCCCCTGAATCCTACATTTAAAATAAGACTTTGCACTGGGAATATGGTAAATTTAACGCTCTTTCCAACGGATTTGATTTTCGGCCAGAAATAAGCGAGTTACAGTGGTTTTAGTAACGCAATGTCTATAACACGAAAAAAATCTTAGAAGTGGAAAAAGTCGGACTTCGTGCGGGGTGAATTTTTTTTTTGCAGAGGACAACTTTTGCCGCTAATGAGTTGCAGAATCGAACGCTGGCCGGTGGTGCGACCTTAACGTTAACACCCTGTATAATCATAGAGGTCGGAAGCCTTCAGTGTGGCTTCATTAGTTTAGTTTCTTCTTGTTTTCTGGCTCTTCCTTTCTGAATGCGAAGGATGAAGTCATGATAACATTGCTCCGTTTCTTGATTCTTATAAGTCATTGAAACATTTTTCAACTTGAAAATGACGTTGGTAACTTGATGTACCTGAGGACGTTTTCACCTACTTCGAGGACTCGCATACGCGAAGCCGGGAGTTGTACCCTCTCGATTTGAGTACCAACGGACTCGACTGACGGGTAAGGATTGTGGAAGCACCAATAGATTTGTTTGGTCACATGATAGTACTACATATTAAGCGTCTCTGCTCTTTCAAAGAGTAAGTAAAACAGTAGAGAGGAAAAAACCCTTATTCACCGTACAACTAGTCTGAGAACCTCCATAAATCACGCCCTACAAACTATTCTAATGGACTATTAGGCGTTTTCCATTGCAGGAAAAGTGTAGCGCGAACAGCATTTCATTGGAATTTCTGAAAATGATACATGAAGACAGCTGTCAATGCTGCACTTTTCCTTCACTAAAGACCGACGGCATGCCGAAAACCACTTTTTCAACTTTTCTGAGATTGTACATCAAGAATGATTAGTCAGCTCGGACTCGATTTTTTTTCACGATCACCATACTTCCATTCCTGTAGGAAACATGGAAGTACAAAACAATGGAACACACCTATATTCTTACTCTTGCAAATTTGGAAGCGTTTGCGAAGAACAGAGCGTACAAATTATTTCCTTACATTTTAGGCAACAAGAAGACAAGAACTGCATCTGTTCTGGAGAAGTTGAAAAGGAAAGATATCGTAAACGATCTGCTGGAAGCTCAAAGATGTGGAGTTATTTTTCATTTCATTCTTCATTACATTCACAACATTCTTTGTCTTCAAAACAACATACAACGTAATCTCCAATCCGTCTGGACTGAAGTAAAAAAAAAAAGCGTTAAAAATGGCCTCAAAGGCCGAAAACAATTCACTCCAAGCAAATTATAGCGCTTTTCTCAATTTTGGCCGCGTGTAACGTTTTTCTCAATTTCAGCAGCGGATTAGCGGGGCACGCCCCCCTCCCCACCATAGCCAGAAATTTGCACTTTTTCTCAACTTCACGAACAAAAAGTAGCGTTTTTATCCCGGGAATCATAGCTACCTTTCTTAACTTTCCACGAGTTGGCGTTTTTCTCAAAGTTTACCTGCAAATTAGGGAGTTTTTATATTTTGTTTAAGCAGGGGCCAGGGAATTAGCATTTTACTCAGTTTGAGCTGAAAATTAGCGTTTTCCTCAATATTAGCCGCAAAATAGCTGTTTTTTTTTCTACATTTTTGCCACAAATTAGATTTCTTTGTTCACTCTACACTATACAGATTTAGCGAGTTTTCTCAGTTTTAGCCGCAAACGTTTCCCCCCATAGCCACAAATTGGCGGTTTTGCCCAATTTTGACAACCTGAAAGTTGCCTGCGGAAGCCCCGCGAAATGGGATATTTTCAATTTTTGACGCAAACTGGAATTTTTCTCAATTCTAGCCGTGAATTATAGTGATTTTCCTCAATTTTAGTCGCAAATTAGCGCTTTTTATCTTAATTTTAGCAGCGTAGTAGCGTTTCCAAACCCGTGAATTAGTGAGTTTTGTTAATTTTAGACGACTTGGCGTTATATGCCAGCTGTAAATTGGCAATTTTTCCATTTTATTTAACAGCGAACTATCACTTTTTTGAAATTCAAAATTTAGCCAAGCTAATTATTGATTTTCCCAATATTAGCCGCAAATTAGCGGGTTCTTTTACATTTTAGCACCGCGTTACCTAATTTGTTTTACTTTTCACTGTAGTAGATTAGTGCTTTTTCTACTCAGTTCTAGCCGCGAGTCAGTTTTTTTTTTTTTTTTTTCTTATAGCCATAAATTTGCCGTTTTTCTCAATTTTAGTCAAATACTTGCACTCTGAGGGCGAGTATTTAAATTAGAAGTATTAATAAAACTCCGTGCAATTGTGATTTCCCTCAGTTGTAGCCGCAAATTAGCACTTTTTCTCAATTTTAGCAGCGCATTAGCGTTTCTAACCTGTAAAATTTCGCGAATTTTCTCATTTTTAGCCACGAATTGGTGTTTTCCTCGATTATAGCTGCAGGGAATAGCCCTTTTTCCAAGTTGAGCTGAAAACTAGAGCTCTTTCTTGACTTATACCGGGCTAATTAGTGAATTTATCAATATTAGCTGTGTTGTTTTACATTTTAGTCCCACATTGTCATTTTTTCTTTCAATTTTTTTTTTCTACGGATTAGAGTTTTTTGTTCAGTTGTTAGCCTCAAACGAAAGCTATACGCATTTGCGTTTTTTCATTTTAAGCCGGGGTTTAGTGATTTTAGCGCGAATTAGCTCAATTTTAGTCGCGAATTAGCGCTTTTTCATAATTTTAGCAGCGTGAATTTTCTCAATTTCAGTCAATAATTGATGTCTTGCGCAATTTTAGCTGTAAATTGGCATTTTACGCAATTTAGGCATAATATAACCTTTAAAATATCTTAATTTTGTCCAGACTTCTTAATTATTTATTTTCCAAATTTATTTTATTTATATTGTATTTACTTATATAGCCAAATTTTCTCAATTTTTGCCAAGAATTAGCGTTTTCTTCAAATTAAGCTGCAAATAAGCCACTTTTTCCATTTTTAGCACAGAATTATCACTTTTTCCCAATTTGAACTGAAAATTAGCATTTTTCTTGATTGTAGCCGCGCTAATTAGAGATTTTTTCTAGTTGATTTCCTTGATTTGTATCCGCGAAAAAACGTTTTTCCTCAGCTCTATATATTCGCAAATTGCAAATTAGCAATTTTTCTCAATTTAAGCTGTGAAATAGTGTTTTCTGTTCATTTTACAGCGAATTAGCATCTTTTCGCTTTTTTGTATGCGAATGCGGGTGATTTTTCGCAATTTGAGTGGCGAATTTGCTATTGTCGCCCAATTTTAAACTGAAAGCGTTTTTTTTGCCAATATTTATAGCGTGTTATCTCAATTTTAACCGCGGGGCTGGTCCGAAAACAACACTTTCGCGTTGATTTCCACAATATATTCGTAGAATGACTTCCATACACCGCGAATCAGCAATTTTCGCTCAATTTTAGTCTGGAAGTTGCATCTCCAGAGCACGATTCAGCGCTTTTTCGCAGTAGTAGTCACGAATATTAGCGATTTTTTTCATTTTTTGCCGCATCAGCAAGTTGAAAATTGCCGATTAGCACTTTACTGGGCTTTATGCACCTACTAAAACTGGGGACACGGTGTATTTCATCTTTTTAGCCGCGAATTTTCTCAATTTGAGACACCAAAAATAGCGCTTCCGGGGGCTCGATCGAATATTCCGCCCACAGTCTATGCTGATATCACTTGCAACGTTATATTCTCCAGGTCGGGTGGACTGAAATTCGTAGAAAGGAGCCAAATCGCTGTCCAACCTTTTCACATGAGTGAACCTAAAAATCCTCATTTTTCCTTATTTAAGCTTTTCGGGGGGCCCCGCTGTCGGGGGTTCGCCCCTACCTCGGTACGCTACTGTTCCTACCTACGCCACTGGCCCTGAAGATTTAGTGAGCTAAATACCGAAGTGACATCAGCAACCACTGCATCCGGTCACAGACGAGAAACGAAAAGTCCCTTTTTCTTTGCGACGACAAGCGGAACACCCGCAGTAGGCTTTGAATCAATTATAACTTCAAGTCGACGAAAACGAGGGGTTTTGATATTTGAGTGACAAGCCCCTTTCCTACAAGTATCGATATCCGGGGGAAACATTGTCAGTTTTTGGACAGGAAATCAGGAATAAAAGGCTAAAACGATTAGTTTCCCAACGAACATATTAGTTAGGAACTCTCACGTCAGTAATTAGGAAAATTCAGTTTCCGGGGAAGAATTTTTACGATTTATTGCGCCTATTTCGGAAGAACTACCAGTTCTTTTGCTGGGGGGGGGGGGTCTCCATAGAACATCATCTCCCCACTCCTGGGTCAAGGGCCATGGCTACGCCTCTGTTTCTGAAGTCAAATCGGTAAGTGCTCGAGTAGGAGAACCCGTGCGTTTTAATTCGAGTGGCGTACAATATTTGATTTCCTGTCTCTGGAGGGGCTTAAACTTGTTTAAATAAGCGAACAATTTATTATACTTTTCGATTAAGATCTCTACATACAACCCATACAGGGGGGGTGGGTGGAAGCACCCAAAATGAAAGAGGGAAGACCCTCCTCCCTCCCCCCCCCCAACCCAAAAAATGAGTCACGGGAAATAACCATTTTTATAACATTAAGACTAGAGACTTCCTTTCGTCTCAACTCCCACCACCCCTCCCGACCATCTCCTATTACTAGCCCCAATCTTTCCTCCAGGAAGACATTAAAAAATTGTTTTTTCTCTCTCTCCTCTATCTAGGAGTGGACGTGACGGCCAATCAAGATGAAATCTCCGACCATGAAACTTTCCAATTAGAATTCGACGCGAGTACTAAACGTTGGTATCTGAGAACAATGCAAGACCGGTACTGGACGCTGGAGACTGGCGGCGGGATTCAAGCTTCCGGTGACAAGAGGTTTGATCACACCACCACTCTCCCACTCTGACAACCATTTTCCTTGTTTTCAACATTTTTTTTTTTTTGTTATAAATAGGTCTTCCAACGCTCTATTCGATTTAGTCTGGCAGGGAGACGGCTCTGTGAGTTTTAGAGCCAACAACGGTAAATTCGTGGCAACGAAACGATCTGGTCATTTGTATGCAAACCAGGACACTGTGGACGATACTTGCAAATATTACTTTTATTTAATCAACCGGTAAGGATTTATTTTTTTCTCGGGAAAAAGTGTCAAACTCAAGCAATTTTTTGTTTTGTTTCTAGGCCCATTTTGGTGTTGAAGTGCGAGCAAGGTTTTGTTGGATTTAAAACCGGCTCGCCCGTCAAACTCGAGTGCAATCGTGCCACCTATGAGACGATACAAGTTGAAAGGGGCGACAAGGGCGTCGTTTATTTCAAAAGTAAATCCCCCCCACCCCCACAACTACCACCTCATTATCGAAAAAATAATAATTAACCGACCTTCTTCTAAAAAAAAAAAAAAAAGGCACAACCGACGGTAAATACTGGCACGTTGACGGCGAGGGTGCCATCAACGTCGATTCAGACGTTCCCGAAGGATTTTTCATCGAACTCCACGAGCCGACGAGAATTTGCCTTAAAGTGGCAGCGCCTGACGGCGGCTATTTGAGCGCGGGCAAAAACGGAGCGTTCCGCCTGGGTGATCATGACTACGCCAACGCCACAAAATGGGAATACTAAGACAACAGTATAAGAGAAAGACACAAAACACACACACACACACGAATAAAAAACTATATATATATGTTTTAAAAAAGAAGCGGATTTTCACTATTTATTAGAGAGCATTATTCAGCTCGCCCCCCCCCCGCCCCTAATCACCCATATTAGCCTTTCCCTTAAAACCATATTAGAAAATTCAGCCTATACTACCCCCCCCCCTGAGACAACACTCCCACCCCTAAAATTTCCTCGCTTTTACGGAGTAGAACGTCCATTTTTGTACTTAAATTTTCCTTTTTTGAAAAAAAAAAAAATTAATGAAAAACGTTTTTGTGAGACTGAATTTGCGCAATTTTATACGTTTGTACGGATTTTTCAAATTTTGAAAGTTAAGAATCAAAACTGCCAAAAATGAAACAAATTCATTAAACGACAATTTTTTTAAAAAAGGCTGGCTACGCCAAAATAATCAATCAAAAAAAAAACTCACAGTTTGATTTGCACTCGCAAGCTTTTGGGGAATTTAAATTATTTTATTTATATTATTTAAACAAAAAATAAATGAACTTTCATATCGTTTTTATATGTAAATATAGGCGCGCGTAGGTGTTTAAGACTTTAATGTTTCCATTACTATGCTCATATTCTATTATTGTGAACTTAACAATAAATTGTTATATTTTTTTGTTTATTCTTTTATTTATATTATTCATTACTATAATTTCGCACTATTTTACGAAAAAAAAAACAAACGAAGCCAGACGATGCATTTATCCTGTATGGAGCCGGTTGGTTAAAAAAAAAAAAAAAAAAAAAAAAACCGGGCAAAAAAGTAATTTCGATGTTGTGAGCCTCGTTGTACATAAGAGCCTTTGTGTGTTTCCCCAACAACAAAATTGTGCACATTCAATTATTTAGTGTTTTATTTGTGTTATTGTTTTTTTTAGAGAGCATAATAGTAGAGAGATTTTGCAAACAGCTCTGCTAACGCTAACGTTAAAGTAATTCACATTTCAACCAACGAAATGTTTACTACCTTATAGCAACGCGTACAGAAAAATTAACTTTAGCGTTTACGGGACTGGTTGCAAAATCTCTCTAGTATTTATGAACATTAAAAAGGGGAGAACGAAATATTTAAACTGGGCATTCTATTTTATTTTGCTGTTCATTTTGTCCAAGTAAAAGACGGTTGCTTTGTTCACTTTTCACGGATAAAAAAATGTGTATAGTTATAATAATTTATGGCTGTCTAAAATATAAACAAAAAATGAAGTAGATAATTGCTTCTTTTTTTTTTTATTCATAATTTTTGTTTAATTCAAATGGGGCGAGGATTATGCACGATGGTCAGGAAAACAAGGCGAAAAATAAATTCTTGCGATTCACCGTGGACCTGGCGTCAAGCGCCGTCGCCGGCACAATAGCTCGATCACTGACGGCGCCTTTGGACCGCGTGAAACTAATTTTGCAGGTAAATGGCTCGCTGGGTTTTTAGTGAACTTAAGTGGTGGGATGGTAGCCCTAAGAGAGAGAGAGAGAGAGAGAGAGAGTGTTGGCGACAAAAGAAACAACAAAAACCTGATTTTTATAACTCTAAAAGTTCGTTATTTAGCAATTTAGTCTCGCAAAGTAACTATCCACTGCGTCAATTGTAATTATACCACTGCCCAGGCATGGATTCAGAATTTTTTCAAGAGAAATGGGCTTGAGAAATTCTACAACACACGTTCTTGCGCTATATGAACGGTTAAACTGACTATGCGCGCCAAGGAAAAGCTTAAACAGATGATACCTGTCCTTTGAATAGCGAAATCTACTATTCGCGCACCAAGAATGGCTAAACTGACCATTCTCACCTTAAAAAAAACAAAAACAAAATGGCAAAACTGACGAATTCCACCTTGAAAAAAGCAAAACTGATTATTTGTGCCCTAAAAATAGCCAAACTGGCGACGCCCGCTCTAAAAATGTCCAAGCTGACTTTAAGAGTCCTAAAAATGGATCAACTGACAATTTGTGCACTGAAAATGCCTAAACAGACGATTCCTGCTCCAGAAATGGTAAAATCAACCACCCGCGCGCCAGCATTGGCCTTTTGGATTTTGTGGACTTGAAGTACTGTTCACGCGCCCTAAAAACGGTCAGAAAAAACAAAAAAAAAAAACGAACTGACAATTTGCGCCTTACAAATTCCCTAAATGGACTATTTACGCCCTAAAATTGACAGAAAATGACTTTACTTGAGGCCAATTCATAAATAGTTAAACTGACAATTCGCGCCTTGAAAAGACCTAAACAGATTAATCCTGTTCTGAGAATGGCAAAAACGAACATTCGCGCGTCAAAAATAGCCAAACTCTGAGCCTTCACGCCTTGAAAATGTCTAAATTTAGCATGCGTGCCCTAAAAATTGCAAAACTGGCTATTCACGCCCTAAAAATGGCATAGTCGTACTCAGGCGCTGATCCAGGATTTGCTCAAGGGAGGAAATTGGGAGTTTGTGTGCTTCGCTCGACTGACTAAAAATAGCTTGACAGTAATTCACTTCCTAAAAACTGCTAAACTGACTATAATCGCGCCCAAAAACTGTAAAACTGACGATTCGAGCATTTAAAATGACTATTTGCGCCCTAAAAATTGGCATTTATCACGCTATAAAATAGCAAAAATGACTTCACGCGCCCTAAAAATATCCAAACTGGCGATTCCCGCTCTAAAATAGCCAAAAACACTCTTACGGGTAGCTTGGAAATGCCTTAACAGATTATTCCCGTCCTAGAAGCTGCAAAATAGACCATTTGCGCGCCAAGAATGGTCAAAATAACCATTCGGGCCTAATTGGCTAGAAGTATAGGTAATTGCACCCTACTGAACATATCAAAACTGACGATTGGCGCCCTGAAAATGGCACAATCGACTAGTCGCGCGCCAAAAATGCCCTAACTGACCCCCTGTTTCGCCCTGGTTTGATGTCCCTGAAATTGCAGGCCAAACTGGCTATATCCAAGCCATGAAATCGGCAAAACTGACTCTACGCGCCCTAAAAATAGCTTAACTGACGATTGGCGCTTTTGAAAATGCACAAACAGACAATTCTTGTTCTTAAATTGGCCAAACTGACCATTAGCGCTTGGAAAACTAGAAATTCATCGCTCTAAAAACAGTAAAACTGACCATTTCGACTTGTAAAACTGATGATTCGAGCACTGACAATATCACACTGACTGTTCATGCCTTAGAAATGACCGTACAGTCAGTTTGCGCCGAAAATATGGCTAAACTTGCTATTCACGCCCTAAAATTAGTAAAACAAACTCTATAGCGGCCCATGAATGGTTGAACTGACGATTCGCGCTCTGAAAGGCCCTAAACGGATGATTCATGTCCTGAAAATAGTAAATTCGACCATTATCGCGCTTCAAAAAAAGGCCAAACTGAACCTTCGTGCCCTGAAAATGTCTAAGATGACGATTCGTTCCCTAAAAATAGCAAAACTAGGGCTATTTAAAGCCCTAAAAATGGCATACTTGTACCAGAAATTCACGGTCCAAAAATTTGTCAAACTGACCATTTGCGCCGTACAGAGGGTTATTCAGACGATAAAAAAAAAAAAAAAAAACGGCAAAATTGCGGACAATTCGTGCCTTAAAAATACCCGAATTGATCGTTTGCTCGTTGGGTATTAGCGCCCTTGAAAGATGAATTGACTATTAGCGCCCTGAAATCGATGAACTAACCGTTCGCCCCCCCCCTCCGCATAGGACTGTGTCCACCTTGTGAAATGATTGACTCTCCCCCCACCCCCCACCACCACTCGCCACTGACGGTTACAGCAATACTCGCTCGCGCTATAAAGTGGCTTGACTGACTATTCGCAAATAGGCAGTGTGACCATTTTTTCGGCGCAGCAGCGCAGAATCGTCATTCGCAGGCGCAAATGATCAGTTCGGGTATTTTTAAGGCACGAATTGTCCGCAGTTTCGCCGTGTTTTTTGGGTGTGTGTGTGTCGATAGCCACTTTGAAGACGCGAATCGTCTGTAGCCTCTGCAGGGCCAGATCTTGCTTTTTGCCGCCCCGCATGCGGCTGACCCCCCCTCCCCCTCTCTCCATCCAGCCAACTTCCTCCAAGCTATAAGCATGTAACTAGAGAATGGATTTTACAAGTTGTTGGAGGAAACACATGTATGAGGTAGTAGCGTACCAAGGTAGGGGCAAGGGGGGGGGGGGCGGACGGTCCCGGGCATCCTAAGAGACGGAGACGCCGAAAAGCTTAGACGCATGGGAAAATGAGGACTTTTAGGTTCCACATTCATGGATGGACGTATGTGAAAACGCAAATTCGGCGCGAAGAAAACGCAAATTTGAGGCTAAAATTGAGAAAGATGGCTAATGCTAGAAATGGAAATGCTACTAAACTGCTAAAATTGAGAAAAAGCGCTAAGTCCGTGCTTGAGGAAAATCGCTAAATTTCGGCGAAAAATTGTAAAAAACGCCGATGCGTTGCAAACTAAAACTGAAGAAAAACGCCATTCTACAGGTAAAATTGAATAAAAAATGCCAATGTGGGACTGAAATGTGAAAAAACAAGGTTAATATCGAAAAATCACTAATTATTGCGGCATAAATAATAAAAAAAACGCTAATTTTCAGCTCGAAATGGAAAAAAGTACCAATTCCCTGCTGAAAATTGAAAAAAACGGCAATTTTGGGGGAAAAAATTGAGAAAAATGGCAATTTTTAGAAAAATTGAGAAAATTAAAAAAAATAACCTCAATTTGCGGATAATAGCCTGGCTAAAATCAAGAGAAAGGCTAATTTTCAGCTTGAATTGAGTACATATGATATTTCACTGCTAAAAATGGACAAAATCGCCAATTTGCAGTTAAAATTGTTGAAAACGCTAACTCACGACAAAAATTGAGAAATTTGCTTATTCACGGATTTAGGAACGCCAATACGCAGCCAAAATTAAGAAAAAGCGCTAATAATTTGGAAAAGTGATAATTCTGAGCTAAAAATGGAAAAAATCACTAATTCACTGCTAAAATTGTGAAAAATTGCTAAGTTAGTGCACAAATTTATTAACAACCGCTATTTTGCGTCTAATATTGAAGTAAGCACTTAATAAGAACGGTAGTTTTCAGCTCGAACTGAGAAAAGTGTAAATTTTCTGATAAAAAGAGAAAAAAAAATCGCCAAATTGTAGCTAAACTTGAGGAAAACGCCAATTCGTGGAAAATTAAGCAAAATCCCAAATTCAAGGGATAAAAACTGTATTTGCTACTCAAGTTGAGGAAAAGGGCATACTCATGGCTATTGAACGTTACACACAGCCAAAATTGATACAAGCGATAATTTGCAGGTAAAGTTGACAAAAAGCACTGATTCGCGGCTATAAATTAATAAATTCACGGTTTAAAGCGGATGAGATTTGGAAATAACGGTAATTCGTGGCTAAAATAAGGAATAGGCCATAGTTTAACGCTACGTAAAAATTATATTTCTTACGGGCCTCTAGGATATTTCCGCCCCGGGCCCTGAGAGTCCAGCCTATAGGGCGCATATTATCAGTGAATTTCTGGTGAGACGATGCCATTTTTAGGGCTTAAGTAGCCATTTTTGCTATTTTTAGGGAACGAATCGTCAGTTAAGACATTTCCATGTTAAGTTTGGCCATTTTTTACGCGCGATAACGGCCATTTTGGCCATTGTCAGAACATGAATCATCCAAGGACTTTTAGAGCGGGAATAATCGTCAGTTCAATCATTAATGGGCCGCTATAGCTGTTCGTTTTACTAATTTTAGAGCGTGAACAGCGAGTTTTGCCATTTTCAAGGCGCGCACTGTCAGCATGGCCGTTTTTTTAGAGCGATAAATTTCCAGTTTTCCAAGCGCCAATGGTCAGTTTTGGTCAATTTAAGGATAGAAATCGTCTATTTAGGCATTTTGAAGGCGTGAATTGTCAGCTTGGATAGCAAGTTTGGCCAATTTTAGGGCGCGAATAGGACGTCAATAAACCAAGGGGTCAATGGCAAGTTAGGGCATTTTTGGCGCGCGACTGGTCGATTTCGCAATTTTCAAGGCACTTTCTACACTTCAGCGCTTTTTCTCAATTCAATCAGTGAATTAGCTATATTTTTATCTCCATTTTAGCCGTGAATAAGTGATTTTCCTCCATTTTAGCCGCGAATTTGCGATTTTTCATCCATTTTGGCGGAGATTTCGCAATTTTTTTTTTTCAATTTTTGCCATCAGCGTTTTTTTATATAACCAAGAAGTTGCTTCCGGAAACCGTGGCTAACCAATTTCTCAATTTTATGTGAATTAGCTATTTTTCCCAAATTAACTCCCCAATTTTATCAATTTTTCAACATTTCAGCCATGAATTAAAGTTTTCTCCAATTTTTGCCGCGAATTACCTAACGCTTTTTCCGAATTTGGCCGTGGATTGTGTTTTTTATACTTTTTTGGCACTAAAATTACCTTCGCAGAAGCCGCGAATTAACGTTTCCCCCCCCCCCATTTTAGCCGTGAGTTAGCGATTTATCTCCTTTTTAGCCGTGAATGAGCGATTTTTTCTGAATTTATGCAGTAATTGGCGTTTTTCCTGATTTTAGTCTCTATTAAGCGATCTTTCTCAATTTCATCCATGAATTAGAGCCTTTTTTTTATTTTAGTTGCGAATAAGCGATTTTTTTTCTCTTTTAGCTGTGAATTAGCACTTTTCTCAGTTTGAGCTATGAACCAGGACAATGAGAAATAAAATCGCGGCTAATTTTGAGAAAAAAAAAGAAACAAACCACTAATTTGGGAATAACATTGAGAAAAATGGCAAATTTGCAACTGAAATTGCAGAAAAAAATCGCCCATTCACGAGTAAAAAAGAGAAAAGACGCAAATTCGCAGCGAAAAACGCTAATTCATGACTGAAATTTAGAAGAAAGGGTAATTATCATCTAAAATTGGAACAAACAATAATCAACAGTCAGATCATCGAGAAAATAACTGTTAAAATTGAGCAAAATCGATAATTCGGTAAAGAAATTGACAAAAAGCGCTAATTATTGCCTAAAATTGGGACAATCCTGATTCGCGGACAAAAGTAGAAAGAATTTCCAATTAATTCGCGATTAAAATAGGTAATTCATGGATAAATTGGGGGGAAAACGCTAATTCGCGCGGACACAAATGAAAAAATAGGCTAATTCACGGCTAATTTTAATTGAAAACGCTGATTCGCGGCTGAAATTCAGAAAAACACAAATCTGTGGCTTCTGAATGCACGAGAAGAAACACTAATATGCTGCAAAAAGTGAAAAAATGTGGTAATTCACTGCTGAAACGGTAAAAAATCGGTAACTTGCTGGAAAAAAAAATTGAGGAAAACTCCAATTCGTGGCAAAAATTAAGAAAAATCGCTAACGTGTTATAAAAACTTTGCTTCGCCGCTAGAATTAAATAAGTGGTAATTCGCGGATAATGTGTAGAAGAGACTGTGAAGCGAATGGTTCGTTTTGCCATTTTCAGGGCACACATTTTGGGCATTTTTAACAGAATCAGTTGAGTAAGATTTGCCAATTTCAGAGCGTTCGGCTAATTTTTAGGGCACAAATTATTATTTTAGGCATTTTCGAGGCGCGAATCGTCAGTTTAGCCGTTTTTTGGGGTCAACCAAAGTCAGATTTTCCAATTTTAGTGCGAGGCAGTTTTTTATCAGAGCGAAACACAAAATTAAAAGAGCACAAGATTTGACTTCACTATAAACACCTTTTGATCCCATGTTTTAGTCACGAACACGGATTTTGCACTCGAACTACGAAACGCTTTACACAGAAGTTTTATTAATTTTGATTATAGACGAGAAAGCGACGATTCGACACCTCTTTCCCAAAACAGACCAACAGAAATTATTTTTTCAACACGAAAATTGTCCGAATTCTCCTGAGCATCGGCCGGGAGCAGGGAGTTCTCGGCTTTTGGCGCGGCAACCTCATCACCATAGCGAAACATGTCCCCTCTCAGGTTGTGACAAAATACAAAAAATTCATCAAACTGTCGACCGTATTAGTAACCCTTCCATTTTTCCAGGGTAGTCGTTAATGTTCGGGTTACACACGTACTTTTTCCATCTGTTAAAAGATGACGATGAAACCCTGTCGAATCGCCGCGTTCTTTTTTACAGTATGACGGCTGGAAGTATGTCGGCCGCCCTAACACTGGCGGTTACCTATCCGTTGCACTATTGTCAAACGGTGATTTCTTCTCACGTTGGGTCTTTGACTACGGCGAAGTAAACATTTTTTTTTTGTTTTTTTGAGTTTTTGAATCGAATAAAAATTTATTTGGAGGGGGTTTATAGGTTTTCAACTTTTCGAGACTGCTGCAAAAATTCGGTACAAAACGACGGCGTTAGAAAATTGTACCAAGGTTTCAGCCCTACCATGGTGTCAGTCGCTGTTAACAGATCCGTTTATTTCGGAGCTTACGATTTTTTCAAGGCGACCAGTCACTCCGATAGTCGCATCGAACGATTTCTTGTCGCCCAGGTATTATGCCTCACCCCCACCCCTCGTCAACGGCGTTCTGTATCCCCGCCCTCCTTTCCCAAAGCTGTCGACAACGTTCGCCGGCCTTCTATCCTACCCGATTGAGACTGTCGGACGTCGAATGATATTCGACAAATCGGGACGAAGGCTAAACATGGGACAGTTTGCTTTGCGAATGTACAGTCGCGGTGGTTTTGGGGTCTTCTTCTGGGGGTCTTTGGTCAATATGTTGAGATCGACCAGCGGCGCTCTTCTTTTAGTGCTGCACGATGACATTTCGAGTTACGCATTGAAAAAGTTGAATTTGCCAAAAAAATAAAAACGACAATGCTGTTTCAATGTTTCATCTTGAAGAGTGGTGAGTGGTAGGGTAACGAAGTCGTTACACAGTCTCACAATATGTCCAAGGGGAGGGGAGGGGGGTGCGCGTTCGCGAGACGGGACTTGAAAGTAGTTTGCGGGGAACGGGACGCGGGAAACCGTGTTTTTGTAATTTTACTAAAAAGTGAGATGCACGAGAGTGCTAATTCACGTAGCTAAAACTGAGAAAAGTGCTAATTCGAGGATGAAAAAGAGAGAAACGCGAATTCGCGTCTTAAAAATCAAGAAACACGCTAATTCACGCAGCTAAAATTGTGACAAAGTGCTCCGATTTAGCAGCTTTAAAAATGGAAAAAAAAGCGCAAATTCACAGCTAAAAAGGAGAAACGCCAATTCATGGATTCTCGGGGCAACATTGGGACTAAAATTTAGAAAAAGCGCTAATAGGGTGAAATAGACAAAAATGCGAAATCGCGTCGATATAAAAGTGGAGGAAAACTCAGCTGAGGTGTGAAAAATTCCGATTTTACGGATAAAATCGAGAATAAACGCTAAAAATCGCAGCTAAAACTAAGAAAATATGCCACTACTACTAACAATATGAATTACAAAATATCCTCCCTGATAGGAAAGGAAGAAATGAAAGGATCTCATCCATCCGGACTTGACGTTGAAATACGCGGGAATCGGACTCCCACCATGTTCCGAACTTCCAACAGCAGAGTGCTCTGGACATCCCTCCACGGGTGCTTCTCACAGACGCAAGTGTCACACTTCCCTTTTATTTTCCGTTATAGCTTCGAGGAAGCCTGTTCAAAGAAAATTGAAGCAGCGTGTAATTCCCTAAATTTTGCATTTCTTTCCGTGCTACTGATCTTGATCGGCTTACCACCGCTCTGTTCATTCTTTTGGAACAATAATTACTCGTGAAACGATGGAGCCTATTAGTTGTTCAATAAACGGCATTCCTCACACGTTCTGGTTTTCGGATTCTGAGGTGCAATTCGCCAACTTGAACGGTAAGTCTCTCCATAAGTTAGCAGTATCTGAGTTTTGCTGAGAAATTACAACGTTAACTTAACTATTGATATGTTTAGATGACAACTTTGTTCAAATTATACAAAAAGGATTGGAGAATGGGCGTTTTTCTTTAAGTCCTGAGATGAATTTCGAAAACGAAACCGTTTTGGTCGTGAAGAGGGCTACGGAGCCCGAGAAAGAAAGTTTGGCGAACAGCCATGAGCAAATGACTGAAGGAATCGAAACAGAACGTGAGCAGTTTCTTTAGTTATGCTTTTTTAAGTACCTAATTCGCTTAAATATACATGTTGAACGCAGTTTGTCAAGAGAAAGGCAAGTTCTGGTCATCGAATTTGACGAATTTACTGATAGACATGAGAGCAGATTTCACGGACGCCTTCAATAAGTCAAATCGTCACAGCACCGTGTGGAACAGAATTGCTGCCCAAATAAATGAAGTAGCCAAGACTAACCTAAGCGGAAATGATTGCTCAGTTAAATTCCGCAATCTTATTGTGATGATTATATCCCCATTAATTATTGTTACCCACATGTCACTTTGTTGAGAATCATTCGATGTCTGAACTTTGTTTAATAAAGCCTTTATGAAAGGTCTTAATTTACTACAATTTATTAAACAAAGTTGTTTTTTCTCTCTCGTGCAATGGAAAGTAGTCATAATGAATCAGTCGCTCACGATCGCTTCTTGCAAATCCTGGAACCTGACAAGTTCTGTTCTTTACCAGAGTCACCGCATGCATCAAAAGAATGGAGACACTGGAGAAGAACGTTTACTACGTTTGTAGAGAAGAACGTCTCTGAAGAACACAAACTGGATGCGCTGGTGAATCTCGTGTCGCACAATGTTTTCGAATTTATAAGCGACTGCGAGTCGTACGCAGCTGCAATGGACATATTGAATGCTATTTTCACTCCGAAGAAAAACGTGCTCTTCGCCAGACACGTTCTTTCTAATCGGAAACAGCAGCCCGGAGAATCAATCGACCTTTATTTACAAGTCTTACGCGCCTTAAGCAAGGACTGCGAATTTTCAGCTGTTGACGCTAGAACTTACTGCGATGAATCGGTCCGCGATGCCTTCATAAACGGAATTTCATCATCGCAAATTCAACAAAGAATTTTAGAAAAGAATTCTTCAACTTTGAAAGAAGTCGAAGACATCGCTCGCTCTTTAGAATCAGCTCAAAAGAACTCCGATGCATTCAACCTGTCTGAATCTTCTACACTTCACTGCAGTGGAATTGAAAGTCTGCAAGGAAGTTCAACGGAAAAAGAAATTTCGTCTACGATTGCAGCGACTGAGCGACGCTCTCAAATTAAATGTTATTTTTGTGGGAACTCCCGACACCGTTCTCGCCAAGACTGCCCCGCATTAGACGCCATTTGCAGAGCCTGTTCTAAAAAAGGGCATTTTCAAAAAGTTTGTCGTTCGGTTAAATCTGTCGCAAAGACTGCTTCGGCATCCATCACTCTGGCAGCAACAAACTCACCCGACGTCCTTTCTAAAGCAGTTGTCAGTGGCAAAATTAATGGCTCTCCAGTCAACATTTTAGTCGACACTGGGAGTTCTGACAGTTTCATCAGCAGTAACTTTGCGGCAAAAATTAATTTAACATTACACCCAGAAAAAAGAACTGTGAGCATGGCTTCATCATCGCTTCTCTCGTCAATCTCCAAATATGCGTCTGTCACTCTCGAAGCAATCGACCACACATACTCGAACGTGAAACTCATGGTTCTCGAAAATCTTTGTTCTGACGTTCTGATCGGACACGATATTTTGAAACAACACTCCAAAATGAGCATGGAATTCGGCGGCTCGAAAGAACCTTTTTCAGTTTGTAACGTACGTGGCTTGTGCGAACGTCCAACCAGCCGAGCTATTCAAACATTTGAGTCTAGACTGTAAATCTATAGTCACTAAGTCGCGTCGGTACTCAGAAGAAGATGACAACTTCATTCGTTCTGAAATTCAGAAGCTTGCCCATGACGGCGTCATTCAAAAAAGTACTTCTCCTTGGAGAGCTCAGGTGCTCATTACCAAAAATGAGAATCATAGAAGACGACTGGTAATTGATTATTCCCAAACCATAAATAAATTTACATTTCTTGACGCCTATCCTCTTCCGAACATTGAAAATTTAGTCTCAAAAGTAGCAAAATTTAATATATTTAGCACGATCGACCTTAAAAGCGCCTATCATCAGATCCCAATACGATCAAATGACAGAAAATACACCGCCTTCGAAGCATGCGGCCAACTCTGGGAGTTTTGTCGTATTCCATTCGGCGTGACAAACGGCGTGGCTTGCTTTCAAAGAACGATGAATGAAATCGTATCAAAGGAGGGACTTGATGGAGTTTTCGTCTACTTGGATGACATCACGATAGCCGGTAAAGACCAAGAAAATCACGATGAAAACTTGAACAGATTCCTTAAAACACTGAACAAATACGGCTTGACTTTGAATTTGGATAAGTGTAAATTTTCAAAAACTTCGATTTCGTTGCTTGGTTACCAAATATGTAACAAAACTATTCGTCCCGATCCCGAGAGATTAAAACCACTAAACGACATGCCTCTACCTGCCAACGCTGCAGCTCTTAAGCGAGTGCTGGGAATGTTTTCTCACTACTCAAAATGGGTTCCGAAGTTCTCTGATCGAATCAGACGTTTGGTTGACTGTAAAACTTTTCCGATTCAAGAAAGCTCCGTTGAAGCAGAGGATTTTATGCAATTAAAGAAACTCATTTCTCAGGCTTTTTTGACGACAATAGATCCGAACGAGGTATTAGTAGTGGAAACAGATGCTTCAGGTGTCGCGATTGCCGCAACTCTAAGTCAAAATGGACGACCTGTGGCGTTTTTCTCAAAAACTCTCTCGTCATGTGAACGGCGGCAATCGGCTATCGAACGAGAAGCGTTAGCTATAGTTGAATCGTTAAAAAAATGGAGACATCTTCTATTAGGCCGTCATTTTCAACTCATCACAGATCAAGAAGCTCTATCGTATGCATTTAATGGACGTGGGGCAAACAAAATTAAAAACGATAAAATAATGCGTTGGCGCCTGGAGTTATCCCCTTATTCATTTGACATTTTGTTTCGCCCAGGAAAAGAAAATATCAAAGCTGATACACTGTCAAGAGTTTGCGGCTCAATCAATTCGTTCAACCGCCTAAATGAATTACACGAATCATTATGTCATCCGGGAGTGACACGGATGCATCACTGGGTGCGGAGCAAGAATCTGCCTTTCTCACTAGAGGACGTCAAGAGAATAACTAAGGCCTGCTCTGCATGCGCTGAGGTAAAACCCCAATTTTACAAGGGGAATGACAATCATTTAATCAAAGCTACTTCTCCATTCGAACGATTGAATATCGACTTTAAGGGGCCTTTACCTTCGAACAGTAAGAATCGCTATCTCTTGAATATTATTGACGAGTATTCTCGTTTCCCGTTTTCCTACCCTTGCAAAGACCTCACCTCTCAAACCGTCATTCGATGCCTTAATAATTTGTTTTCTCTGTTTGGTACACCCAGCTACATACACTCCGACAGAGGAAAATCCTTTTTATCAAAAGAAATCACCTCATTCTTGCACGAAAACGGAATTGCAACGAGTTTAACTACCCCCTACAATCCAGGTGGAAATGGACAAATCGAACGGTACAATGGTATTATATGGAAAGCCATTACTCTCGCTCTGAAATCGAAAGATCTTCCTATATCACACTGGGAACAGGTACTTCCTGAAGCGCTGCACTCTATTCGTTCTCTACTGTGCACCGCCACCAACTCTACTCCACACGAACGGTTTTTCGTTCATTTGCGGCGGTCATTCAGTGGGACTTCACTTCCATCTTGGCTTCGGCAACCTGGACAGGTTTTGGTTCGAAGAAATGTCCGGAACAGCAAATACGAGCCTCTCGTTGATCAAGCAGAGCTCATCGATGCTAATCCCCAATACGCGTTTGTGCGACATGCTGACGGACGGGAATCGACTGTTTCGTTGAAACACTTGGCCCCGAGTGGAAGGTTTTATGAAAACCATGAAAATAATAGCACTGACCACTTTGAAACACCTGTGGAAACGGATCCAAGTTATTCTCAGTCGAATTCAGAAGATCCGCTTGACGAAGCTGTTGACAGTCGAACCCCTATTCCTCCTGAGCCGCTATGTCCTTCTCAAACAGATGTCGAAAACCGTTTAAGAAGATCCACTAGGATAAGAAGACCTCCTGCATACCTTAATGACTATGTCTCCAAATGAATTCAGCGGGGGCGAATGTGATGATTATATTCCCATTAATTATTGTTACCCACATGTCACTTTGTTGAGAATCATTCGATGTCTGAACTTTGTTTAATAAAGCCTTTATGAAAGGTCTTAATTTACTACACTTATGAGCTCTTTTCGGGCGAACAAGGACAAAGCGTCAACTTCTGGCCAGTCACGAGTAAAGTGGGAGTTTTTCGACAAAATGATGACAAATTTCGGGGGACGCGACTCTGTTACTCCACCAGACGCCAAAATTAAAGAATCTCGGCTTCCTGTCTGTCCAGATTATTCGCCTGCGGATAGCTCTTTAGCTTTACCGCCCCCTAATGTGTCATCTTCGGCAACGGACGCTTTCACAATCCCGCTTGATTATTTAGCGACGGGCTATCCTCCTTCAACTACCCCTTCACCGGCTCTCTCTTCCACACGCCCGTCAACAACACACGTGTCCAAAAAGACTCCACGAAAGAGAAGCAATGCAGCAGAATCCTCTTCCTCTGAATCATTAATAGACGAAGAACGCAATATTGAAGCACCCCCAGCTAAGAAAAGAACGGATTGGTTCAAAGACTACTGCATTGAAGAAGCCAAAAAACGAGATGAGGCGAATAAAACATTCCTATCTGTTCTGGAGAGACTCGCCAAAGTGGAGGAGAAGCGCCTTGAAATTGAATTGAAAAAAAAACCTTTAGTTTGTTCGAAACTATTTTTGTTATTAAGAATTCCTTTCATTTAAATAAATGTCGTCAGTTATTTTGTGTCGCTTTTTGGCCCCAGCAGAAGCCGATGCGGAATCGTCTCCTGGATAATAATAATCTTCAGTTGTTGGCGTCACCATGTCAATATCATCCACGTCTATTGACGTCTCGTTAAACATCAAGCACATGTTATGCAGAATGCAGCACGCCGAAACTACAGAAGAGACCCGCTCTAAATATTTTAGGTGCAGAAGCCTATTGAAAAATCTGGGGTAAATCATCACGGAGTCGAAATGATGAAGGGTGCAATAAATTTCATTCCTACATACTTTAACCGCCGAAACCTGCTCATGAGAAGACCAAAGGCCTGCTCCACGACGACACGATGGCTACTTAAAACTCTGTTGTACAGTCTACATTTCGGAGACAAAAAACCAATTTCCTTGTATGGAATCATAACATTTGTTAGCAAGGGATACGCGTTGTCCCCTAACAAATGGTACTCCTCCGGAATAAGCGAACCAGGGCTGTTAATAAGTGACTTCCCGAGGCTACTATTCTTAAACACCCTGGCATCATGGGAAGATCCTGGCCAACCAGTGAAGATATTTATGAACCTCAGTTCAGAATCACAAACAGCCTGAAAAGTACACAAAGATTAAGACATGGCAAAAAAAAATGAATTATTCAAGTTCACCGCTCCTTGGCCTGTGAACTGAGTTGTCGGAAAAATCCCCCTCACGCGTTACATTGGGTGTGATGTACAGGGTGGAAGGGGGTACGTGTGACAAAAATTGTTGGGTGATACTAGACCTCATTTGCGACCGACATCACCATATACACCATGATCGGAAAATCAAAACCCTCCGAGATATGATTTTTCTAACGATTTTTAAGGCTTACACAATTTTTTTTAACTAACGGCGAGAAACTCGCATTCAGTTTGAATTTTTGCAACTTTTGATGATGGATTCGGAAAGAGCATACTATTTTCTGTCAGGAATAGCCATTTTCGATAGACTTTAACTATTTTATGTGCCCTTAAATGCGGCTCAAAGTCGTGAAAACCGGTGATTTTATTTTTTCCAAAAAAAGTCAGTCCCCGTTTGTCCACAATAAATCTGAGTGTACGGACAACCCATGATTCATAAAAACATCTTCAAAGTGTCCTTTTCAAAAATAGTCATAAGCCTTTTTTTAGTTGTTTGGTGATTTTTCGTCATACATGACGATTTCTTAGAAAAAATAATGATTTTTCTCTTCATCAAAATCGCTTGTTTTGACCTGAAAAATTTGAACAAGATTTGTGATTTTAACGCGATAAAAAGCACTAAAACCTTATCCAAAGTTATACGTTGACAAAAAATGTCGCTCCGATAGCTGGGGGCAGCTGTGTCGGACAGAGTACATTTCACAAAAAAATAGATCCGTTAATTTCACTTAATTAGCGATTATTCAGCAAAAATAGCTATAAAAATGTAGAGTATCAAAGTGAAATGTTAATTAATGCTGAATAATAGCTAAATAACTAAAAACGTCGAAACTTGGAGTAGTGTAATGCACTTAATCCGACAGCCAGCTGCCGGAGCGACATTTTTTGATACTTTGGTAGGCGCACACATTGATTTCCACTCCAAACATAGCTTTGGATGTGGTTTTATACCTTTTTCCATGTTGACATCACAAGGATTGATCGAATTTTGCAGGTCAAAAACAAGCGGTTTTGAAGAGAAAAATCATTATTTTTTCTAAAAATTGATCATTTCTGACGAAAACTCGCTAATCAACTAAGAAAACGCTTACGACTATTTTTGAAAAGGGCACTTTGCAGATGTTTTTCTGAATCCCGGATTGTCCGTACACGCAGATTTAGCGTGGACAAACGTGGACTGACTTTTTTTTGAAAAAAAATAAATCCCCGATTTACATGACTTTGAGCCGCATTTGAGGCCACATAAAGTAGTTAACGTCTATCGAAAATGGCTAATCCTGACAAGAAATAGTGTGCTCTTTCCGAATCCATCACCAAAAGTTGCAAAAATTCAAATTGAATGCGAGTTTTCTGTAGTTAGTTTAAAAAAATGAATTAAGCCTTAAAAATCGTTAGAAAAATCATATCTCGAAGGGTTTTGATTTTCGGACCATGGTGTATATGGTGAATTCGGTCGCAAAAGAGGTCTACTTTCATCCAAATTTTTTTGTCACACTTATCCCCTTCCACCCTGTAGTGTTCTTTCTCATGAAGTGTCCTTGGATCCCACTTTCTTTATTCTTAATATTTCTTTCTCCGACACTCAGACAAGGGGCCAAGGCCGCGATTTGCCCTTCAATTGAGCCTGCAGCAGGTGGTGTGTTGTTACGGAGCAAATACTATTACATATAGTATTGTAACCGGTGGGTTTACCACGCAGTGGGTTACTATGCAGTTCAAAACGGCTGCCTTGAGATTGCGACAGTGTGAACGAGAGGGATAAATCGGAGAAATGAAACTTTTACTTGCTTTAAACACACAACACTAATTTTAATTTATACTAATTTTATTTATACTAATTTTAATTTTAATTTACTATACAGGGTGTAACGGGAACATGTGCCAATATTGCCAATAAATGAAACGATAATGAGGGGGGGGGGGGGTTCCAGCATTAATGAGTAATGAGGATTCAATATTTAACCGTGAAACCGATGTTTCAACTGCTTCCAAAGGGATACAATAATACCTCATATTTGTTGATATGCCAGGGGTTTTCCAGACGTCTGTACAGATATCTCGACAATTACCTTGCGGACACCCTATTTGAAGAAGACCGTTAGAAAGCTTATCGAATGGACAAGTTTTTCTCAATTTTCTACTATCCCTGCGAGACCTGTGGTAAAAGTTATGGGCGGCCAAAGAAGTAGGAAATGATAAAAAAAAAGTTAACAAGTTTATTCAAAGAAGCGGTAAGGATAGAATTTCCAGATAAATCTCAAATAAAATGAAGTGGTTTCAAAGGAAAATTTGTGCTCTTTCTAATGGTGCTTTTAAAATTCGTGTACGACGATTTTTGGGGGAGATATTACCGATGTTTTGAAGAATACTCTAGGAGTGCCTTAAATGAAGAAAATATCGATTATCTCCTAAACTATTGCCAATAGGACCATGGTGTACATAGTCAGTTTTGTAGCTCAAGTGACATAGAATCACCAGTTTCAATATTGGCACATGTTCCCGTTACACCCTGTATATATATATATATATATAAAAGATATGTTATGGGGTAGATTAGAATAATTGGTAGAATAAGCATAGTGTAAGCAATATTATGTTACTAGATTAAGAGGGGGGAATTTCAGAGGAAGAGAAAAGAAAGCAGTGGCAGTCTCGGGCGAGAGTTAATTGTATTCACATCGGGAAAATCTGTTCAAGTTATTAATTTGTAGTTTGGTGAAAATAAAAGTGTTTTTTAAAAAACGTTTTTTACGGACTCTAAACATATCTGGCGCAGTCGGTAGGACGATTCGGGAGTTATTTTCGTGAAAATTTGACGAAAAAAAAAATAAATAATCTTCTCCGTTTTAACGGTTAACCGAATCGACGAACTTTTTCATCTTGAACAGAAACTTCAGGAGAACACCGATTATCCTTCTACCACTGGATCTCTAGCATTGAGATTCACGAAGGGCACTCTCCTGGTTCCATACCCGAAAATAATTTGTGAACTCGAGTAAAGAGGACCATCAGCAAAGGCCAATCTCTCCCGTCGAAAAAAAAGAGGAACCCCAACTTCAACCAAGAAGTCCACCGTGGTTCCTACCGAATTCACGACGGCAGACGTTAGAGGAGATTCACCGCCAAGCGAAGAGGTCACCGCCCGAACTCACAGAGAGAGAGCCGTCTACCGATACAGCTCCGCTCTCCCCTCCTTCAGAAGACCGAAGAGAAGCTCAACGAATGTGCCTTCACCGTCTTCTTCTGTAAGTCAGGACAATTTAAATTTTGATACGCAATTAGAACCAGCAATGGCTGTACAGGCAGTGCAAGAATTTAAATCTCAATATTTAGAGATGGTCCCGGAATTTCACGGGGAACCGTCCGCTTTAGCTCCTTTCTTAGCCACTTGTGACGAATTAGTCACAAACTTTTATGATGTAGGAAATCCAGCAAATTTCCAAAATAGGTACTTAATGTCTTGTATTAGAAACAAAATTAAAGGGAAAGCTGCAGAGCTAATTAACTGTTCGAGTATTACCACTTGGGAAGAATTAAGAAACGCGTTACTTAATGGGTATTCAGATAAAAGAGACCTTTTTACTCTAGGAATAGAGCTTATGGAAGTCAAGCAAGGAAGCGATGACCCTTTTCAGTACATAGAAAAAATTGAGAATTATTTGTCCCTCCAATTATCTTACCTTCAAACCAAAGGACCACAGTCGGAAGAGTTAAAAGAGTATGTAAGACAAATGGCGTTAAGGGTATTTTTGAGAGGATTAAGAGAGCCTTTAGCAAGCCTGATCCAGGCAAGACACCCCACTAATTTAGCTGAAGCAAGAAACTTGTTAACTAATGATTTTCAGTACATGAGTACTAGGAATTATTTTAAGACCGAACAAAAAACTTCTCAAGCTTATAAGCAAGTAAATTTTAATAGTCCGCCTCAAAACAAACAGCCCCTCCCTAATCAGTATTGTAAACCAAGTAATTTTTACAATGAAATGCCAAACACCCCGAGAAAAGAATTTCCTAACGCGGATAAAAGACGATACCCAACACCTTCTTATCCACAACAACAACAACGCTACCCCTCTTCACCTCATCCGCAAACGCCGATGAGCATTTCCACTGCCAACACAACACCTAAATTTCAATATAGAAACATTGAAGTGCAAGAAAACGAAAGTGAACACCATCCTTATTTTCCTCCTCAAGAAAGAGAAGAGCGAAACATTGACTCCCCTGTCCTTGAAGAAGAGAATCCTTTTTTAGAGATAAGTCAAGACCCTTTCAATCCTTTAACCTGACAAACCTGGGACAAGGATTGAACGAATTACCTTACTTTATAATGCCGAAATATAATTTGAAAGTATTAATTGATACAGCTAGTACTAAGTCTTTTGTTAATCCTTCAGTAGCAAAACAATTTTTCCCTCTAAAAATTAAGAACGATCCGTTTCAAGTAACTACGGCACATGGCACTTCTATAGAAAATTCCAGTACACAAATACCTTGTGGCGAGCTGTTTAAAAGAAGAAATTTGAACTTAAAATTTTTCATTTTTAAATTCCATGATTACTTCGATTTACTTTTAGGACTAGATAACCTTAAGCTTTTGAACGCCAATATCAACCTAATTGAGAACAGTTTAATTACCCCGCAAGTAACATTACCGGTGCATTTCTATCAAGTATCACGCTCAGAAATTTTTGAAATCGAAGCAAGAACATTCCAAAGAACCAAAATAAAAATTAAAAATATTAAAGATGGAGTAGGAATTATACCTTACATGAAAATCGGAAATATTGAAATTCCAGAAAGTGTAGTAAAAGTTGAAAATTATGAGGCCTATTGTGCCATGCTTAACCCAAGTGAAAGTAAGAGAAAAATCAAAATGATTCGACCGTTAGTATTAGAAGAAATAAATGTAAGTTTTAAAGATAAGGAAAATAATAATTTCAATATGCATTTCTCTGAGAAGGTTGACTTGGACACATCAAAACTAAGACTAGACCATTTAAATAATGAAGAAAAAAGGGAAATTTTGAAATTAGTAAAAGAATTTTCGGATATTTTCCAGACCGAAGGTAATCCCCTCACTTTTACCAATAAAGTTAAACATCAAATTAGAACAACAGACGAGACTCCCCTATACACCAGACCTTATAGATACCCTCAAGTGTACAAAGAGGAAATCAGTAAACAAATTAACGAAATGCTCGACCAAAATATTATTCGCTGAAGAGGAGATACGAAGGGAAAAAGTTTTGTTCCGACAGCAGCCTGTCGGGAAAAGTGCATTTCATTCATGCGACAATCGAGTCAAACCTCATAAGTTAGAACGAGATCAATCAATTATGAATGACATTTAGGCCGTGGTATAGAAAGTCAAAATAATAAAATCGTGTTTCTTTTTTCCGCAGGCCCCTTTTTTGACACCAACTGAGGGGGAACAAAATGATGAAAATGAAAAATGAAACAGAGTCGGTTTGGTTGCCTACACGATATGGGAAAGCGGACTCTTGTTAGAGGAGTTATTTGCAATTAAAATCTTTATCCCGGCCTAAATTTCATTCATAATTGATTGATCTCGTTCTAACTTATGAGGTTTGACTCGATTGTCGCATGAATGAAATGCACTTTTCCCGACAGGCTGCTGTCGGAACAAAACTTTTTTCAGATTACATTAATTTTCAGATCAGTTACATTAGGTTAAATAGTATGTCACAATTTCATCATTGCGGAATGCGGAGTGCCTGGGTTCGAATCCGAAACAATTTTTAAATTTTTTTTTTTGTTCCTCCCTTTTTGGCCCACCTCAGGATTTTTTACTCAAGATTTATTAGGCTGTAGGCAAATCAAATAAAAGAGACGGCTCAAAATACAATCTCAATGAAATTTTTTGGTAATTGGGTGGTCCAGTAAAGCATAGCGTTAATTTAATAGCTCCCCTCCGCCGAGAACTCCCCTGCCATATCAACGGATTTGGTTCACAAAGGTCTCATTCGAAAGCGCGTTCATTTCTCATTACTCGAGTCAATTTTGGGGGCAATTGCAGCAACAGCCGTGCGGTAGCGAATTTTCAACTAATTCAAACCCCTCTTTCACACCGTTCCCGTGGACCGATTCATCTGGATCACGAACTCGTCCGAGATATTCACGCTATTGATTTTTAGACCAAATTTGGTTGCCCTAAGTAAAAAATTGCGACCGTGATCGTGCTAACAAGCGAGGGGCCATATATATATAAATAATATATAAATATATATATAGCAAATCGAACCGACCTCGGATTCGTGTTCTAGGGGTTCTGAAACGTGAAAAAAAAGTATCACAACCCATATGTGCGACCATCAGGGCGAGACCAATAGTGCATTTTTTGAATGAAATGCACTAAAAATGAAATGCATAATAAAATAACAAATTGAGAAATAATGTTCAATCAATTATACCATATTTACGACCATATTCAGAGACCTTCTTTATCTGAGCCTTAACTTAAATTGTGCAAAGGTCATACGTGTATTGCTAAAGGAATGCCGAGTGCCTGGGTTCGAATCCGAAACAATTTTTTTAAAATTTTTTTTTTGTTCCTCCCTTTTTGGCCCACCTCAGGATTTCTTGCTCAAGATTTATTAGGCTGTAGGCAAATCAAATAAAAGAGACAGCCCCGAGAATCCGTGAGTTGGCGTTTTCTTTGAATTCGCGCTTTTCCCCAATGTTTAAAGCTGCCAAATTGTAACACTTTATCATAATAGCGTTTTTCTCGTCTTTAGCGCGTGAATTAGCGCTTTTCAACTTCAGCCTTATGCCCGTATTTATGAACGTTCCTTGACGTTATGGAACCCTTGAAATTATTCAGAACAGATGATTTTATTGTGATAAAAACTGATCTCAATGGTTCCTTGACTCAAGGAAGCTTCAAGTAGCGTTCATAAATACGGGCCTTAAAGTTGCCCCTAAGAATTGGCGAATTGCGTTTTCTCTCATTTTCAGCTGTGAATTAGCGTTTTGTTTCTCAATTTTAGCAGTAAATTAGCACATTTTATTAATTTTATCTACGATTTTTAGCGTTTTTTCTCGATTTTATCCGTAAAATCGTAATTTTTCATACCTTAGCTGAGTTTTCCTCCACTTTTATCTAGACGCGAATTCGCGTTTTTGACTATTTCACCCGTGAATTAGCGGTTTTTCTAAATTTTAGTCCCAATGTTGCCCCGAGAATCCTTGAGTTGGCGTTTCTCCCTATTAGCTGTGAATTTGCGCTTGTTCTAAATTTTGAAAGTTGCTAAATTGTAGCACTTTATCACAATTTTAGCTGTAAATTAGCGTGTTTTTTTTTTTCAAGACGACGCGAATTTGCGTTTTTCTCTCTTTCATCCTTTAATTAGCGCTTTTCTCAGTTTTAGCTGCGTAAATTAGCGCTTTTTCCTAATTTCGCCCCAACAATTCGTGATTTTGCGTTATCTCAATGTCAGCTGTGAATTAGCTAGCGCTTTTTTAACAGCCATAAATTTCAGCAATTTTTCTCAATTTCAGCCGCGAATCAGCGTTTTACTCACTTTTACAAGCGAGTTTAGCCATTCGTTTTCATCTTATCTACTTGAAAATCCCGATTTTTTATCTTCAAGCTATTCAGGGGCCCCCATCCGAACCCC
>CM075937.1:55199758-55228953 GCA_038030265.1 Corythucha ciliata
TCCTTCGGATAGTATCCTTGAGCTATGCACTTGTTGAATGCTTCCGATAGTGGGCCAGCAATAAATTCAGCTGAAGAAAGCAGAACCCTCCCAGTGACACTGTCTATCCCAGAGGTGTTTTTGCGAGCGACGCGCTGAATGTGTAGCAGAAGTTCATCCTCGCCAGTGTGCATGAAGAAAAAGGACGATTTTGGCCGCATTTGCGTACTTATCTCAGAACGTGGAGCGATCAGAGCAGGTGGAAAACTACTCACAATGTTCTCCACCCCATCTACAAAGAATCGATTAAAAGAGTCGGCCACTGCTTGAAGCTCTTTTAATGTCCGCCCATTAACATCAATTTCATGTTTAAGGTTTACCGACATGTCCCTTCTGCAACTATTAACAAGTTTCCAGGCCGTGCTATGGACATTGGACGACTCAGCCAGCATTTTACTGAAGTGATTCTTTTTCAGGTCGCAAGCCTCCCTCACCAGTCGTTTGCGAGCCTCGCGATACACTTTCCAGTCCCTAGGCTGCCTAGATTTCCGAGCCTGTCTCAACAGACAATAAACTGAAGTTCTCGTGTCTCTGAGTTTTGGAGAAACCCATTTTCTGCTACTCTGACCGGATTTGGCCCGAGGTAAATTGCGCTCCAGAGGGAATGACTCCTCGAACAAACCGCAGTACTGGCGATAAAAGGCTGAGAAGCCTTCCTCAGCATCTAAAAGAGAGCCCACGTCGGCCCACGAAGCTAGATTCAACAAATGGACCCAGTTGTGAAAATTTTGCTTTGAAAAACTCCTTGCTAGAGGATCAGGAGCGTAGCCAGCCCGTGATCAAGGGGTGGGCAGCCAGCCAGGCGCACGGATCCCGAGTTTGGGTGGGGGGGGGGGGCGCACGTCTTGAGAAAAAGTGATCGTCCGCGGAAGAAATCCATGAAAATGACATTTTGCGGCTAGTACTGAGGAAAAATACCCATTCACGGCTAGAATTGAGAAATAGAGCTGATTCACGTTAAACTTAAGAAATAAATCTCATCATTCGCGGTTGAAATTGAGAAAACACACCAATTTGCGGTTTCGCGATCCAAAGTCCGGGCCGAAATTAAGAAAATACGCTAATTCACGGTTTACAGTGCTCTTTTCACGGCTAAAATTGACAAATTAAATTGTTCGTTCAATTAAGAATAGAGAAAAATCGCTCATTTGTGGCTAAAATTGAGGAAAAACGCCAATTCAAGGCTAAAATTGAGAAACGGAGCTCATTCACGCAGGTAAAATTGAGAGAAGGCACCAGTTCGTGGTTTCTCAAACCAGCATCTCGGTGAACATTGCGAAAAAGTGATAATTGATTGTTTTTATACATTTATACGTATAGCAAGTTTGCGGGTACAATCGAGAAAAAGCGCGACCTAGCGCATACATTTTTGAAAAAGTGCTTATTCTCAGCCTAAAATTAAGGCACATTCAAGAAAACACCTATTTCAAGGTTGGTGATGCAACGTCCGTATCAAAATTAATGAAATTCGCTAACACGCGGATAATGTGGACCTTTTCACTGCTGAAATTTGAATGGGGGGGGGGGGGAGGTTGCTCAAGGCAGAATTGGGATTAAAGCACTAATTTGCGGCTAAAATTGAGGGAAAACGAATTGGCAAAATTATTGTCACCATTTGTTGTTGATTGGTGGAATTGTCGTGGCTAAAATTGAGAAATAGGGTTCATTCACAGGTTAAATTGAGGAGAAACTGCTCTTTTGCGGCTGAAATTGACAGAACGCACCTATTCGCCGTTTATAGGCAATGCCCATTTTGGCCGTAATTAAAATAGTAAATCAAAAATGCGTTATTTCACGGTTTTTTTGAGACCTTTTTACGGCTAAAATGAAGAAAATGGGCTAGTTCGAGATAGAATTGAGAAAAAACACTCAGTTTCAGCTAAAAGTAAGGAAAAACGTCAATTCGAGGCTACAAATATTGCTAGTTCACGAGTAAAACGGACGGGGGGGGGAGGGATGCTGTGCAACTCCTCTTGAGGAAAAACTGCTGATCCACGCCTGTGGGCAGCTTCACTGACGAAAATAACAGTACACCATTGCCTTTTTGCAGGCTTATAACAGGATCTGGAGGTTGGAATCGCGTCAATTCACGGTCATCAGAGACTAAATTTGCACTATCCGTCGAAAAGTAAATATCTGCTGGAAAACTGTCGTTTGAAGCCTTCTAGCGGAGGAATTTATGTCGAAAAACTGAAACTCCCCCCCTCCACCCGAAAAGTGATACTTTTGGAGCTTGACTTTAAATTTTAGACCTGAAACGGTAAACAGAGCTGGCATTTCCTCTTCCACCATAAGTCTGGAAGTACAGCGGGCTAAACACGATTTGAGCTAACCCAAACACACGAAATTGCGCGTCGAACTTTGCGAAAATGGGATTTTAGTGCGAAAAATCAGCAAAATCGGTTTCCAAGTTAAGCCGACCCTCGAAATCGGTTTGTCAGCAACAAACATCCGCAAATTTTTGATTTTCGGTGAAACCAATGTGCGAAAATGTGTTGTTCTTTAGTGAGAAAAATCCGCAAAATTGGCAAAATTGTTTCTGTTAGCCAGATCAGGGAAAATATTTTTGGAATTTTGGGGGTGGGCAGCTGCCCCACGAAATCTGCGTTTTTGATTCTAGGGGAGGGCAACTGCCCCCCGCTGGCTACGCCCATGAATTCACTGTCCAACAGTGAAGGCGTCACCGACCAAATCAATGACGAGATGCTCATGGCAAAAGTTCTGTCGACTTTACCCCCGACATTTAACAATTTTATTACGTCGTGGAGTTCGACTCCTAAAACTGAAAAAAAAAAAAAACATTGCAAATTTAACATCTCGGCTGTTAAGCGAAGAACATCGCAAAACAAACGGTAATGATATTGACGTCCCCCTTGCCTTTTACTCCCATAAAAACCGACGCTATCAATCACGCCGGTCACCAAATGAAGCCGGACCATCAGAATTCCCTCGTCACGCTCGCAAAAATGAAACCGAAAGCCATTCATTTGTAAAAACAAGAAAAACAATCACGATCCGGCAAATTGCTTCTTTCGTTATCGTGGGAAAGCCAGAAATCAAAATCAAAATGATCACGCAGCTTTCATAGCTGCTGCTGAACAAACTCCAAAAGACTTGACGTGGATTTTTGATTCCGGCGCTACTTGTCTTATGACGAATACCGACAAATTCTTTAAAGAACGTCGCCCGTCGAACACAACCATTGCAATCGCTAAGAACAATTCAGGGGGCCTATTCTCTAACAACAAGCAATATTTTTTTCGCCAGCCATGTGTCTATTTCATTCATTTGTTTGAAGAAACTTAATGAAATAAACATATGACTGTGAAAAAGTTATTGCTTCGGAGTTAGAGAATAGGCCCCCAGTTCTACAAGCTGAAAGTTGTGGTTCGCTGGAACTTCCACAATGCACACTTAGCAACGTTCTATACATACCAGACTTGTCGAAAAATTTACTGTCCATTAATGCAATTACTACAAATAACGGTACAGTGATTTTTAAACATCAGAAATATTATTATTTCGCCATAGCAACCACCTCACATGAGTTTTTCCCGACAACTCGGAATAAGGCCCCAGGTATTCCAAAATGAACGACTGATTCTCAGGGGGAATAAAAACCCTAACGGACTTTTTGAAGTTAATTTCGCTCCTGGCTCAGCCTTGCTGACATCGCAGTATGATGCATACGTCTCGTGGCATAGAAAACTCGGCCACCTTGGCGTGAAATATTTAAAACATCTCAATACGCTGTCGAATGGGATACAATTAAAACCAACAGCAATAAAAAACTTCACCTGCGAAGTGTGCTTAAAGGCAAAAGCAACTCGTAAAACTTTCGGATTCAATCGTTCAGATCCTAACCAATGGATGGGTGTCTCACTAAAAAGCATGACGGGAAATATAAGCTAGGCTTGTTGTCAGAGGTTGTGAACAAAGTTTCGGCGAAGAATATAATGAAACCTACAGCCCAGTCATCGGTGCTGACTCTCTACGACTGCTACTAGCCGTGGCTCTCAAAAAAGGGTTTAAATTCAAAACTTTTGATGTTAAAACTGCATTTCTCTATGGGAGTCTAACCGAAGAAATTTACATGAGAGTTCCAAAAGGCTACAAAAATGAGGATACCAAAGTCTGTCGACTAAAAAAAAGTCTCTACGGACTGAAGCAATCACCTTTGAACTGGAACAGACGGCTCAATGACCTAAAAGACCTGATATTGGCCATTTATGTTGACGACGGGTTTGTTTTCTCAAAAAACGAAACTCACATCGATCGAATCTCTATGATCTATGAATAAAGAATTTCAAATAACAGTATTTGACAACCCAAAAAATTTGTTGGCTTCGAAATCACAACACAAACCGACGGCTGTGAAAATTTCACAATCTGATTGTACTGAAAAGCTTCTAGAAAAATATCACATGACTGAATGTAATCCAGTAAACACACCAATTTTGCTAACAAACCAAGAACCAGAAGAGACTTTAAAAACAGGAAAATTCGAATTTACTTTCCGCGAAATGGTTGGTAGTAGTCTTCTATACATATCGTCCAAAACCAGACCAGACCTTGCTTATTCTGTCGGATTAAGTAGCGGACACCTGGATAAACCAACTATAACGGATTTTTCCAACGTGAAAAGAACACTGAGGTATCTCAAAAACACTAAAAAGGACGGAATATCGTATTTTAAGAACTCGTCCAATGAACTAATAGCGTACTGTGACAGTGACTTTGCTGGAGACACAGAAACTCGTCGTAGTACTTCCGGCTACGTTATTTTCTACGCTGATGGACCTGGAGAAGTCGAAAAAGCCAATAGTATCCTCCAGTAGCACCGAAGCAGAGTTCATCTCCGCCGCTGAATGCTGTCGAGAATTACTTTTCCTCAGGAGCTTACTCTTCGAACTCACCGGCGAAGACGTTTCAATAACTCTATTCATCGATAACAAGTCGACAATCGAACTAATTAAAAAAAGGAAAAATGAACTCTCGCAATAAGCATATCGATGTAAAATTGTTACTGTTAAACTTTATATTTTCAAAGAAATAAAGGAAAAAAACCACTCTTCGGAAAATACGCCTCTTTTTACTTTTCACAAGAATCGCCCAAGTGAACGCATATGTTTTCAAAACGCCATTCGCCACTGTAGTATTCTCATTGATCTCTTCTAGTTCCGCTTTGACGCCACGCTTCTTAACATTCGGCCATTCTGAAAAAGTTAATGCCCTCATTAACACAAAACCCTATACATTTCGAAAACGCCAGTATCATTGCAGACTCCAACAAACGCCGGGCTGCAAGCAAATACGTTATCGCCAATCGTTCTAGAAGATCCAGAAGATAAAGTCACCTGATTCCTTAATTGCCCCATTCACCACTTGATGAATCACCTAGCTCGTACTCTAGCCTTGAGTTCTGCATGTGAAACCGTCTGTACCGCCTCGTACCTTTCATCGCCTCGAACTCATAACGATCTTATTTCTCGAGGATACGTCGAATTCGATTACGCCTTGTCCAGGTACATTTGTACTCGCCTGACGCCATAATACCAAGTCACCACTTTTGTATTTAGTCGCCACTTTACGCCTTTTGTCAAATATTTCCTTTATTTTATGTGCAGACTTCGCCAAATTTTCTGTAGCTCTTTTTCGCCTTTGGTCGAGCTCTTCAACCAGCGCATCGCCTTCCCGCCTTGAGTCATTAGTACCTGTCCGCCTGACAGAAATACCCGCCCGCCTCTCTGCTCGCCTCGCAGATGTCTCATACCTGGTCCACCCGCCCATTCGCTCATGGGGTCGCAATATAGAATTCAGAATGTTCTTACTCATTTTCCCGCTAGAAATACCTTGAATAATTGACTAGTAAACCGAAACGCCAATCTTCGGTCACTTACTATCAGCCTCGTTGAAGAAAACTTCCCGAAGTCGGCCGCAACGACTTCGTCACGTTTCGCCCAGACAAATTTAGTAAAACCATCGTCAACAAATAGATTATACCTTTAACAGTTTTCGCCGAGGGCCCTAAATGATCCGCATGTTGTACTGTATCCAATGGAACAGGTTGTTTTTGATTGGGTAGGTATATAACACGCCTTCTGTTTTTTTTTTTTTTGTTTTTTTTCGTAATTTCATTTTTAATTTATGTATTTTAAAACGAATCGCCACTTTTTTTTTGGAAACCAATAAGATTCACTAATAAAGTAAAGACATCTTTTGAAGCTCGAATTACCTGCATCATCATGATGTTCCGCCGGAAATAGAGTTTTTCAGCGTTCAAAGTTTGCCTACACAACCGCCCGCCTTTCACAAAATAGTTCATGGTCATTTCTGGACCGGTTGAACCCTCTGATAACGCCTCAAATATTGACACTTGTTACCTTGTATCTGAACCGTTGAAACCCAGTCCGACTCAACCAAATTTATTTTACAGGGTACTACATCTTTTTTTCTTTTCTTTTCTTTTTTTTTTTTTTTTGACAAGGTTGAACCTACAGCCGTACAATCAGTAATACTTTTAAAAGAATCCCTAGTATTACCTTAAATCGCTTAATTGATTCTATACCACTGCTAAACTTTCCAATTCATAACTATGGTATATCGGTGAGAAAATATGTAACAGTCTTAATTTTCCGCCTTGTAGGTTTGACACCCTCGAATGAGACTTTTAAATCTAAGTATTCAATTTACTTCTTCAAAAACGAGGGTTTTGACAACTTCAATTAGAATTTCGCCTTACTGGTCAAACTCAAAACCAAGCCATTTTAAGCAATTCCAAGCCTTTATCTTTATCAACATCAAGAATTGCATAAGGAGCCAGGAAGTCATCCATGTACGCCAGGGCGTCCTATAATGTCATAACTCGCCGAACATCTCATTCTCTATCCGCTAAATGAGTGTGAGGTGATGAGTTGGCCAAGTCAAAAGGCACTTCAAGGTACTGAAATTAATCGTCAGGAGTAATAAATTACGTTTTATGAACTGAATCTTAGGAAGTTTCGTGATTTAAAAGAAAAGTGTCGTTTGAATATTAGCTCGTGGGACACCCTTAACTATCGCCGTGACAAAAGGAATCTCATGCTACCTTTGAGTCATAAATCCAACAATAGCGTTTTCCGCAGCTAAGCGATCAACTTGATCGGAAATTAGGGGCAAAGGGTATATAATTCAGAGCCCCATAACCAACACTCAATCGTACCGCATTGTTTTTCTTTGGAACTCAGATCACACCACCTTTTAATAGACTCTGAATACGTTTCAGTACTAATTCTCGCCCATTCATTGACAAACAGTAAGGCCTGTAGTTAATTTGCCGTTCTGAATTTAATTTTATTTCCAAGTGCCCTAAGTTAGTGAGTCCCAGATCGTCATCCCCTCTCGTGAAAAGCATATTACGCCCATCGATTCAAAAAAATGTTCAGTTTGGACTAATTTTCTTCGCCGATATCGCCCACATCAACTTCGCCCACCTCATAACGCACGCAATTGAACTACATTTATCGCTTAGTATTTACACCCAGCTCACGACCCGCACCTTTTTTTCTACAAAATAATTATCATGTTCGGTTAAATTAAAAAATACCAATAAACTACTTTTTGAGTAGCCTTCAAAATTTCCAGCCGGGACAGCTACAGTTTGTTGTGTATGCGAAATCCATTTAGGAACCATAGAAACAATTTCACCGTTGTCTTCCATAAAATAACAACATTCGGGTGGCTAGCGATCAATTTCACATCTTCATCTAGAACTACAAGATATCTCGACTTTTCGCCTCCATCAAGACTCACTCCCGCAAATTCGGAGAGGGTGATTCTTGGCCTCCCGCTTTGGTTTCTGGAGAAAATGACACCATCTTATTTGGAACGTTAGTTCTCCTCAACTGGTCGATGTGACGTTTGTACGTGTACCCATCGTCAAGCTTGATAATGTAGTGTAGGAGTCCCAATTTTTGTAGTACAGTTCCAAAACGCCAATGAATTTTTGAATTTGTGTAGTATCGAGATTGGACTCGGTCGCCGACGTTTAAAGAACGAAGTCCAGGAACTGTTGATTCGTTTTGAAGAGTTTCCTTGAATGGCTTGATAGCGTCCAAACGTATTCGAATTGTTCTGCCGAAGTAAAGTTCAGCAGGGGATTTCCCCTCGACTAAGGGAATCGCTCGGTAAATTTGTAGGATTTTCTGCTGAAGGTTTCCCGGTTCATTTTCCATAGCCGTGAGACGATTTTTTTAGGGTGCGCACGTTCCTTTCTGCAAGCCCGTTTGTTGCAGGGTGTCCGGGCGCGCTGAATTTCTGAATGATAGCGTTGTTTTTGAAAAAAAGTGGTGAATGTCTCACATTTGAAGATAGTTGCATTGTCTGAGACAATTATTTTGTGAAACCCGTGAGTCGAAAATATATTTTCCAGAAGTTCGATGGTTTTTGTAGCAGTCGGAGCGTGATAAGATATCCGGGCTTCGACCCATTTTGATTTGGCGTCGACGACAATGAGAATGTGTTTTCCTCCGTCCAAAGGCCCGGCATAATCGACATGAAGTCGATCCCAGTTTGTCTTTGGCTCATCCCAAATATGTAGTGGAGCTTTTGTCAGATTCGGTTGATTTAAAGCACAGGATTCTCAAGAGCTTACAAGTCGTTCGATATCTCGATCTAGGCCAACCCAAGTGCAGTATCGCCGAGCAAGTTGCTTCATTTTCGTGGCACCAACGTGAGTACTATAGAGCTCACGCAGAATAGAAGCTTGTAGAATTTTTGGGATTACGGCTCGATGTCCTTTGAAAAGAATTCCTTGTTCGAGTGTGTATTCGTCTTGAATTTTCCCCTCGAGGAGATCTGCTTTAATTTTTGAAAGTTCTCGGTCCGCATTTGTCTCCTGGGCGATGGTTTCGGCGTCTACATCGTCCAAAGAAATTTGAAAGAGGGTGAGAGCGCAAATTTCTTCAACTTCCTTGTTGATGATAATATCCATTGTTTGAACGTCTTCCTGTATTGGTAGGCGAGATAGGCAGTCGGCATTTGTATTAATATTATTAGTTTTTAAGCCATACAACTTGATTAATGTTATATTTTTAGGGTTTTGGCTTTTTTCTTCTACTTCTTCGTTTCCTGAGCTTTCGCCTTCTTGTGCTGAAGGCATCGTCAGAGAACTTTTTGGTTTTTTTTTTTAAATCGTAGACATGTGACGAATGGAGGGGTGTCAATTTCTTCTTCTTGATCAGAAAATTTGTTGTTGATGGCAACTGAGAATGTCTTCTGGTTATCTTCTTTTCAAGTTTGCAATCAGCGGCCTCCAGGCATGTGGTACATGAATTCCTTTATCTCTGTTGAAGTTTTCTTTTTTCTTTATTTCGATGGCTTCCCGAATTTTTCGTTTCTTCCACGAACTTTCAATTGCCAGTATTTTGGTATCTTCAAATTTGATGACGTGTGATTGTCCGCTGTACATGTGTTCAGCTATTGCTGATTTTTCAATATTGCGGTGTTTTACGGCTGACATGTGTTCTTTCATTCTTGTTTTGACGTTTCGAAGAGTTTCACCTATGTAAGATTTGTTACAGCTGCAAGGTATTTCGTAGACACCTGGGTTTTCGAGTTTTCTTTCATCTTTGACATTTCTGAGGAAGCGATTTATTTTTCTTGGTGGTTTGAACGTTGATCTGATTTTGTACTTGTTGAGGATTCTTACTATTTTGTTTGAAGTCCCTTCGACGAATGGTAGCACCACTTTCTCTTTGATTTCTCCAGTTTCTTCTTGGTATCTTGGGTTTTCTGTATTTTCACCTGAAGAAAGTTTTTTTGATTTCTTGATTGCTTTCGTGAATACTTTCTTCATGTATCCATTTTTTTTGTAGAACTTCTTGTAAGTGTTTTATTTCTTCTTCAAGGTGTTCATTGTCTGAGATTTTGATGGCTCTGTCGATCAAGGTTTTGACGATACCATTCTTTTGAGCTGGGTGGTGGTGCAAATTTGCGTGTAGATAGCGATCAGTGTGAGTGGGTTTTCTGTAGACGCTGTGTCCCAAGAATCCGTCTTCTTTTCTTCTTATTAGGACGTCGAGAAAAGGAAGTTGTCTTTCATTTTCTATTTCCATGGTGAATTTGATGTTTTGATGTTGATTATTCAAGTGGTCCAGAAGGGTGTTTAAATTCTCTAACCCATGTGTGGCCATATTACGAAGGTGTCGTCTACGTAGCGCAGCCATAGGGCCGTATTCAGAAACCCTCCTTTACAAAGCCTTAACTAGTTAGGCTTTACAAGCCTTAACTTAGTTGAAAAATGTGATGGTTTATAAAAATGTGACATCTGTTTTGAAGCGCTTAAATGCGCTTAAGCGCTTAATGTAAAGGCTAAGGTTGGTTTCTGAATACGGCCCATAGACTTGGTTTCATTGTTGCTGTTTCTATTGCTTTCTCTTTGAACTTTTCCGTATAGATTTGCAATTACTGGCGGCAGTGGAGAGCCCATTGCAGCTCCTGATTTCTGTCGATAGAATTGTCCTTGAAAACTGAAGTATGTTGTATTCAGACAGAATTCCGTTATATCTGCCAGGTCTTCCGGTAGAAGATTTCGGACGATATCTGTGACTTCTTCGATTGGGATTTTTGTGAAGAGGGAGACGACGTCAAAGCTAACGAGAAGATCTGTTGGAGAGGTTTTGATATTTTGTATTTTTATTCCAAAATCCGTTGAGTTTAACACAAAGGAGCTGGTTTTTCCGACGTGATTTTTTGTGTCGAAGATCGTATTGTATTCACGATTGGGCGAAGTGGAGCATCTTTCTTGTGAATTTTTGGAACCCCGTAGATTCTAGGGGCTACGGGATCTGATTCTTTTAGGCTGGTTTTTTCTTCGTTATTTAGCGTGACTGAGTTTTTAATCGTTTTGCTGGTCAAGTCTTTAATTTTTTCATATTCGTCCTCTTCCAACATGTTCTTCATCTTTGTCCTGTATTCGTCTTGATCCATGATTACTGTGCAATTTCCCTTGTCCGCTGGTAGTATTACGATTTCTTCACAGTTCTTTAGTTTCATTAGAGCTTGTAATTCCTCTTTTTTCGCATTTCTTTTTGGTGTTTTGAGCGTCGGATCACAGATGATACGTCTTGTCGTATTTCTTCTTGTTCTTTTTCTGATAGTTTGGTGATTCCGTTTTCTATGTTTACGATTAAATCCTCTACAGGAGTGTTCTTGGGTGTGATAGCATAATTAAGTCCTTTCGAGAGTACGTTTTCTTCGTGGACATTTAGTTCTCTTTTGCTGAGATTTATTACTGTTTTCTTTTTGGTTGTCTCTTCTGAGGCTTTTCTCTTGGAAATGCCTCTTTTCCTCTCTTCAAACTTTGAACATTTTTGTTTTAGTTTTTCATTTCTTGAGTGAAAAGTCTTTTCTTCATTTAACGATGTGAAGCGGTCTACGCTATCCCAGTCTGATGGCGCTAATTTTTCAGTGAGCAAGAAGTATAGCTCCAGAATATTTTTCCCAAGTATATCTAGTTCTTGACGGCAAGCTCGAATTTCTTGTTGAAGAAGTAGAAGGCTTGTTTTGTTTACTATTTCTTTTGTTTTTTCGTTTGTTTTGTGATATCTGATTTTTACGCAGTCTGGAATGATTTTCTGATCGCGACATCGTTTCAGGAAGGTGAGTCTTGCTAGGTTGTTCGCGCGTTTTGTCTTGAAATCGTCGAATTTTCTAATCAAGCGGAAGATATTGACACCGTACTTCCAGTTCAGATAGTCTCGCAGTGACAAATTTTCAGGGTTTTTGATAACTTCCTCCCTAGAAGGAAAAAACGTTATTAATATTATTAGTTTTTAAGCCATACTTTGTGTTGTGTTACTTGCAGTAGAAGGTGTCAGTTGCTGATGAGGGGTCACAGTTGTGCCCGAAATGCATTCGACGTATTAAAGGAGACTGCAAAGTATTTTGGTTGTACTTAGTTCTGAAAGTTTGGCGCGGAGCATTCATAGAGGTAAATAACTGAAGAAAGCCTGAATGGGCTGGGGGGGGGGGGTAGAAGGGTTGTCACAAATAAGGCCACCAAAGTACACCTTCAGAACCTTGAATTTACCTCTACATCGTCAGTTTATCAACAAAAATGCTCACCTCCCCCCTGAGATTAATGCAAAATTACAAAAAAAAGAGCCCGAGTTAGAATGAACAAGGGGTATTTCGGGGAATTTGTTCGGTAAAAACTAAATCAAACTCGTCAACGCTCTCGTTCTCAAAGCTTGGACGACTTGATGTTCATACGATTTCATTGTAAAATAATGTCATCGATCGTGGCACGTAGCCGTGTTTTTCAAGTGTATTTTGGTGTTTATTTTCTAAAATAAGTGGCCCTGATCGCGTTCCACCAACACTCTAGGAAAAATATTACATGGGCGAGACAGTCAAGAGTTCAGAAAGAGCCGCTCCGTCTCTTGAGGACTGCGAAACAAGGATTTGAACAAAACTCGCCACACTCATGCAGTTCTCGCTGTGCTCGAACCACGGGTCTTCTCATTCGCAGTGCTGGTACATATAATGTTTCTGAATTAGTTTGTTTCTTGCTTGAGAGCGATTAGTATGTGAAATAAACGTTCGTGATTTCTTAGCCCTGTATTTCTCTTTGCTATCAGAGGATCGACCCCTGAAGAAACATACCCAAAAATACACAACACATCAGTAAAAAACAAGTTATCTTGAACACAGAAACATGACGTATTCCATGAAAAACATGAGTGACGGATTTCCCGGTGGCTTCTGTCGTGATTCCCGGAAGAGGATTGGAGCTACTTGCGCACGTTGAAATATCCGGAAAAGAAGTCCAACAACTCGCGCATGGTCGACCGTTTAAAATAAAGATTCTCCGGAGTATAGTTGTGGGTTATTCACTTTATTAATGCCCTGTGAAACAATCTAAAAACTCGCAGCGACAATTTCTAGACATACTGGAGGAAAAAAGAACAAAACTAGAAATTCAAAGTGGACATGTGTAAATAAAAAACAACTTGACTTGAGGTTACTTTGTGGTTCACAAGGTGCACCTCCCACCATAACTGCGGTCAACAAATTTCAAGCCCAAGCTTTCTGCATTCATTTTTATCTCTATGGAATCCGTCATCGTAGTGTCGGGGTGAAAGCGACGCGGAGTTTTTTTTTCTTCTTTCACGCACTTGTCCTCAACTTTAGAAAATGTTAAGTTCCGTTTCTTATTATCCTCGTCGCCACTTGTTATATCTTTTATAAATAGGAATGCGTATCGAATATTATGTATTTGTATTTAATAAACAAGAAACGGGAAACTGGGTAAAAAGTGCGAGAACTGCTCGCTTCATATTCGAAGAAGGAAACATGTGCCATGGGTTAATAATCATGGACGTAGGGTCATTACAATCGCGATTGAAATGATCTCCTTTGTTATTGTTTCGATGAAGTATGTGATTATTTATACGGTTCCCCCTAGCTTTTGTTACGCAATCAAGTGAACTTTCTGCCATTTGCGGATTAAGGGCATTTATATCGCATGCCTGGGCACCTTCACACCCGTCGGGCAGTGGCGTGCTCGTCCGGCCCAGTTTCACCCGTAGGGGATCGTTGGATTACTCGAACTATGTGATCTACTTTACCAGACAGATTTCGGAAAAGCGACTTCATATCTCCGTTTTCCTTCTCCAATGCGTTTAACTTATCAGACAACTGCCAAGTTGTTCTCGCTCACGGTTTTCAACTCAGATGTGACTAAGTTCAATATAGCAGAGTTTACTGTAGCCGATTCTTCAGACCCCGATTGATTGAGGAACCTGTCAACGTCACCAGAACAAGCCGAACACATCCACTTGACTTTATCCTTCAGGCACTCGAGGCAGGAGATGTCCTCGTCATCTAAGGACGCACAGGCAATGTGAAATTCCTTTAAACAATGTCCACGGCAAACAATAGACTTGTCACTAATTAAAGAAGGATTTAAACAGGCATCACAAAACTGCCGACACTTTCCGGCCGCCATCTTGAATACTATTTCTCGATAGATCGAAAAGGAGGATTCTGAGTTGAAAGTCAATTTTATAGGTTCCCCCTCTGTAGATTAGTTGATTCTGATCCATTCATTACTATTCGATCGTTATATAATAGGTACTTTAAATGGCTTCAGTCTTTTTATTTCTCACTTAATGCTACAGTCCATCAGATCCTTGGTTCGAGGATATCCATGGATTGTACATGTTAGATCTTAAAGAATGAATACATTAAAGTTTAGATTACCGGTTGCACTACATTTCAGTATGCCATGCAAAGACTCACGCGTATTTATTTCAAATATCTGATCCGTGTCTCTCTCGGTCATAACTCTGCGGCCTATACTGTACCACCCTCCCCAGACTTTGTCTGGTTTTACTTCTCTTTCTTTATTTTTATATATCTAGATTCCTCTCTCTGTCTCTATTCATAAAAATAAATAAATAGTTTCGAATGCTCAAACACGCATCCGCCCATTCATAAAAAACCATTCTTGAACTTTTAGTCCAAGCGGGTTTTACTGGTCTCTTATAACAAAAAAAATTTATGCGTTCGTTTAAAGAATCGAAGCGCCTACGGATGGAAGTAAAATATTAAATGAAGAGATATTTTCCTTGGTTCACGCTCCAGCCGTCGTCTAATTTTAAAAGTTTAAAAACTTCATTTCTGAGTATGACTTGCAAAAACCGAATCATTCCCATTCCCAGTCATTTCATGCAAGGTACCCCTGAAACCATTCTATGCATATAGAACTGTTGTGGCCGCTCATTATTAGTTCCAGGACGATTCTTTAAATATTCTATTGGGTTTGGTCATTGTATAGCAAACCTACAGTACAAGTTAATGAGAACTATGGACGTGTTGATAAGGTGACGTGAATCAAGCAATTACCAGGAACGTGCTTAAAAATTTTACGACACATTTTAGAAACCTGATTAACTGCAAAATAATGAGAAAATCTTCTTTCGTACCACTAAACTCACTTTTTAAGCAAAACGGTTCTCACTGGGCCATAGAAAATGGCATAAGATATCAACTTGAAAAACCTTCACGTAGATTGAGACGCGATTCCCCAGAAAATTCCGTGCCATTTCTTGTTTTTTCGAGAAATAGTAAAGAGAAAAATACATTTTTTTTTGTAGGGCGTGGAAGGAACGGAGGGAGCGTGTTATTGAAATCACGATCGTAGGATTCCATATTTTAGGTTCTGTGTGATGAGGGTGTGAGGGGCGGGAGGTAACAAACTCCTGAGGGTAGTTTACTATAGAAGAGCAATGCGGAACTGTAGGAAACAGTTTCTTTTTCCGGCTCACAATATTCGACCTGTATTGTTCCTCCTCCCTACAAATATTTATCATCAGACCCGATCTTATACCTAAAGCTAAATCTGCCAGGCTAAATACAACAAATAATAACAAAAAAAAAACCGCCTGAAAAATTAAAGCCGTCAACGTCAAACGAGCTCCCCCCCCCCACTTGGATGTCTCTTCAAAGTTATTTTTTATCCTGGATCACATAAATCCCCCTCTTCAACCTGTCCATGAGTGCAAAGGGTTGTAAGAGATAAGGGAAGGGTAGAGAGAGCTCTTAATAATCGCACAACAATCATCTCTCAACTCAACCGTTCTGTATTAACCCACTTATATAGAGACTTCCACCCTCACTCTCTTCAAATTCATTTTGCTTTTGTGACATGGTTTTTAAGCGTTCTATACTATAAAATTCCTTCGATGTATTATTTTTAAATTCAATTAATAGCCAAAAATTGGTGATAATTCCTCCATCTCGATACTCAGCCCACTCTTGCACTACGACTCTGAATTGGCTCGTCAAGATTATTCCACCCCCCACCCCTTGCTGGTCTTGAATTTGGAAACTTCTGAAAGTTTGTGTTGTAGATAACGTAACCTCACTCGAAGGTTACAAGGGTGCAAGATAATCAGTTCGCTAGAGTACCTGCTCTTGTCTTAACTATAAAAATGTTTAATTGAAAATAAAGTGTTTTTACCGAGTTATTACATGGTGCCAGGTTTCACGGACTCTCGTTTCCTTCTTTCTGGATTTTCTCGACTCTGGCCATGGAAAACTTCGTTAAAGTTCCTGACCCTCTTGTACCTGAGGGAAATCTCCCCCATCAGTGGGATTTTTGGAAGCAAAAATTATTCGTCTACTTGCAGGTACTCGGCATTAAGGATGACAGTAAAATTCCGCGCGTGGCCTTGTTATTAAACACCATTGGTGACAAAGGGATTGAGATTTACAATTCTTTCAAATTGCCCAAAAAAGACGCCGAAAACTTCAAGATTGTTTTCTCACGCTTCGATGCTCATTTCAAGCCTCTCAAAAACTTGTTGTATCACCGATTTCAGGCTCTTTATAAGACATGCGCAAAATGCCAAAAACGTAACCACTACGCAGCAGTCTGTCGAAACATAGTAGTACCTCGACCTGAAGTCGGTCCGCGGATGCCTCGAAATGTGAGACAACATCCCAGTGTTCGTCAAACCAATGCAGTTTCCCTCCGAGGCGATAACAATGAAATGAGCGAGCCTTCAGAGGTGGGGGATGCAGTGGAATGCCTATACATCGAGTCAGTAGTCGGCCAATCTACTCTTGACAGCAGGTCATGGTGGGAACCTGTTTCTATAGCAGGGCGTACAGTTTATTTCAAGTTGGATTCTGCAGCCCATTGTCAACACCCTCCCAGCTAGCCGTTCTTCAGTCCTTAAAAATGACTAATTTCGTCGTTAATTCGCCTTCGTCACTCCGAGCTTATGGCGACTTCGTGATCCCTCATCTTGGTCAGATCGTATTGCCCTGCGTTGTAAAGATTCAACGAGTGAACCTCACGTTTGAAATTGTCGACATTCCTCGAGCTGCTCCTCTTTTGGGCTGGAGACGTGCCAAAAACTTCGTCTTATCGAGAGAGTGGAAGCCACGCTCGCTCTTCCCCCTCCGCATCAAAGTCAATCATCAGTCGCGTCCAAGAGTGATTTCATCGAAGAATTCGCTGACGTTTTTTCTGGACTTGGGAAATTTCCCGGTAAGCCCTGTAAAATTCATGTTAATCCTGAGTATACTGCTGTCGCAAATGCATGCCGTCGAATACCCAGAAGCTTGTACGACCGTGTCAAATCTAGTCTTGATGAACTTGAAAAAATTGGGGTTATTTCCAGGGTTAAAAAACCAACGGCTTGGGTCAGTAACTTGGTTGTCGCAGAGAAGGCGAATGGTCAGTTGCGTTTATGTCTGGACCCCAAGCATCTTAACAGAGTGATTCAAAGGGAATTACTCCCAATTCCTGTTCCCGAGGATCTCGTTTCAAAAATATCCGGTTACAAAGTCTGTGCCGCTTGTGACCTCTCAAATGGATTCCTCCAAATTCCCCTTGATGGAGTAGTGCTGATCTTTGCTGTTTTTGTGACTCCGTTTGGCCACTATAGATTTAATAGACTTCCGTTTGGCTTGAGCTGTGCGCCAGAAATTTTCCAAAGAAAAACAAATGAAATTTTTGGTGATATCCCGGGGGTGCAAATTTATTTTGATGACATCATCATGTACTTGCTAGAGCTTGGGAATGCAGCGTAAAATTAAACTTGTCCAAGTTTCAGTATCAAGTGCCAAAGGTAACTTATGTGGGCAACATAGTATCTGAGCAAGGCGTGGAGCCTGACCCCAAGCACACCACGGCAGTCCTTAAAATGCCTACTCCGAAGGATAAGCATGAAGTTTTACGTTTTTTAGGGCTTATAAAATATTTGGGGAAGTTCATACCTAATTTATCAAAAATATCCGCCCCTCTTCGAAAATTAACCGAGAACGATGCCGAATGGAGATGGTCTGACGAGGTAAACAGCGCTTTCAGCCAGTTGAAAAATGTAATTGCTAGTGCCCCAGTGCTTGGTGTTTATGACCCCAAACTCGAACTATCCATTGAAACGGATTCTTCTTCTCAAGGGTTAGGATGTTGTATTTTGCAAAAAGGGAAACCTCTTGCCTTCGCGTCCCGAAGTCTCTCGAAATCCGAAATGAAGTGGGCTCAAATAAAAAAAGAATTTCTTGCTGTCAAATTTGTATGTGTAAGGTTTCATGAATTCACTTACGGTCGCCACATAATTGTATATAGTGACCATAAGCCCTTGGAAGGCATAATGAAGAAAGATATCAGCGCCTTGACCCCTCGAATTCAGAATATTCGGCTGAAACTTTTGAGGTATTCTTTTACGGTAGTACACCGTCCAGGTGCAAAAATGTTTATTGCTGATGCGCTATCCAGGGCGTTTTTGGCAAACGAGGATTGCCATAATGATTTAGACTTTTCTGTTCATTCTCTTGTCCAAAATTTACCTACGTTCGAAAAGAAAATAGAAGAATTTCGTGAGGCTACGTCCCACGACCCTGAATTGTCTGCTGTGGCGCGCCTCGTGTCTGTTGGCTGGCCTGCCTCCTGTTCCTGAGATAGTTCGCAAGCACTGGAATATTAAAGGCTCTTTATCCTTTGTTGACGGTCTTTTGTTTAATGACTTTAAAATAGTTGTTCCTCGGAGTTTGAGGCCAGCCATGTTGTCTGTGGTTCATGAATCACACTTGGGTATGAATAAATGTAAAGCTCGGGCACGAGAAGCGCTATATTGGCCCGGAATGGCTGCTGACATCGAAAGACTCGTGGGGAATTGTGCGGTTTGTCAAACCTTTCGGTGTGATAACGGGAAAGAACCTCTCTTACCCCATCCAGTGCCCGATAGGGTCTGGAGTCATCTTGGCACGTACATATTATGTGAATTGGGGGGGAAAAAAAGAAAAGATACAGCAGGGGCCCAAGTACACTTCCTTGGGGAACACCAGCATTTATCCTCTTTAATGATGAATACGCGCCTTCGTGCTTCACCCTGAAGTGCCTTTCTGAGAGGTACGACTTGAGAATGTGGAAGTATTGGTCCGGCAAGTTTCTTCCAAGTTTTTACAGCAGACCCTGATGCCAGACTTTATCAAATGCTTGGGAAACATCAAGAAACACGCTCGCGCAGAATTCCTTCCTCAAATGATAACTCGTCTCTCATCTCAAAGAAAGAATGCAAATTGTTGTCAAGATTCTTCTTCTCCGGCCATCCAGTTTCAATGAAATGTTTAACGCGCTGTGTAACCTTATCTGCTAACAACGCTTTACGGAGTCTCGACGATGTGACGGGCTTATCGTGTAGGTGAAGATGGAGTAAATGCAACGCGTGAGCCTTACCCATCTTTTCGATCCGACTGGGTTCCACGTTTTCCAGGGGAAGTCTCGACAGTGAATCAGCAAGCACGTTTTCCTTTCCCTTAATGTATTCGATTTCGTAGTCGTAACTCCGAAGAATCAAAGCCCACCTCGTTAAACGGTTCGCAGCCATTTTCGGGATTTCTCGTTCTTCTCCCAAGACCTGCATCAAGGGTTTGTGATCAGTTCGAAGTACGAATTTTCTTCCTCGAATATACTGGTTGAATTTGTTCAACGCGAAAACAAGGGCTAATGCCTCTCTATCAAGGGCCGAATATAGACACTTCAGCCGGCTTTAGAATTCTCGACGCAAAAGCTACTGGGCGTTCTTGCCCATTCGGCATTTTGTGGAGCAAGACCGCACCTAACCCTTTTGTGCTTGCGTCTGCCGAAACAACCAAAGGAAGATCTAGCGAATAATGCACCAGCGTACTCTGTGAAGATATCGAAGACTTCAGTGTTTGGAAAGCATTTTGGCACTCTTGAGACCAATTCCAAGACGTTGCTTTTTTTGTGAGTTTGTGGAGAGGAGCACAAATGGACTGTAACCCGATCAGGAATCGTCCGTAATAGTTGATCGAACTCAGGAATGATTTTAGTTCATGAACATTTGTAGGAGATAGCATCTTGTGAATTGCTTCAACACGATCCGGTAAGGGACGAATTCCACCTTCACTCACTATGTGGCCTAAATATTTGACGTCTTTCTGCATCCACCTGCATTTAGAAATTCGAGTTTTGATTCCTGCCGTCGATAAACGAGACAAAACTTCTTTAATTGCTTTTAAAAGCTCAGCAGTAGTTTTCCCGCTTATAAGAAAGTTGTCCAAAAAACAAGCTACGTTTTTTTGAAAAAGATTAGGGGCAAAACTAACCCCGAAGGGTAACCTTTTGTACTTGAAAAACCGTTTGTGTGTTGCTATCACCAAATAGTGCTGCGATTCTTTTTCTACCTCCAGCTGAAGATATGCATCTTTCAAGTCAAAGACCGAGAAATATTTACCACCACTCCGAACGAGGTGATCTCGTCAAAAGTTGGGAGATATGAGGATTGATCGTGACCTTAAAGTCACCACATATCCTAAGTGAACCGTTTGACTTGATAGCGACAACAATTGGAGAAGCCCAAGTAAGCTGTGTCGACGAGGTGTCTACCGGTTCTAAAACGTTTGCCCTCAGTCCCTCACGAGCCGATCCAAATCCTCCTCAACCTGAGTTTGCATTGCGAAGGGAACAGGCCGAGGCCTAAAAATTTTGGGTTTGACGTCCTTTTTCATGAACATTTTTGCCTTATGGCCAGAAATTGTGCCATTGCCTTCGAAAACGCTACGATAGTCATTTAAAAGAGCCTGAAGTTGTGACTCTACCCCCTTGTCTGTCTCGTCGTTTTCAACAGTACACAGGCGAGCGCCTTGTGGCATAGGTATACTCGAAAGATAGAGCCCAATCCAAACCGAATAAAGGAACGTCGTTTGATTTTACGACTACGACTTCTAAATACTTGGAATTTCCCAACGCTTCGACTTGTAAGGAAGTTTTACCCAGGGTGTCGACAGTGACTCCCGTGTAAGCAACGAGATTTCATGCGGGGCTTAAAAGTGGGGAACCAATTTCCTTTCACAACTGCTTTCCTATGGCCGCTCCTGGATCGTACAGCATGTCGATGTCGTTTCCATTTAGTGTCACTGGCAACATCACCCTAATTCCTACGTTCGATAAGCTGTTAACCGTGCTTGAGCTTGAACTACTCCCAGAACCTTGGTCTTTTCCGGTCACAGGCAAGACGTCTTGTATGCTGTACGGTCCCATTGTTGTCAAACTTAACAATAATCGCTCGATGGTTGTTGACGCAAACACGCGCAAAATGATTGAGTTTACCACACGCACTGCAGGTTTGGCCAGTAGCGGGGCATGACGATTTTTTGTCGTGTTTGGGGAACCCACACCCGAGGTATAGTCATTTGCTGGATTAACGCGACGAGCAGGTTTTTTACTGATTGAGTTCTTACTGGATCTAAACTGTTTTACCGCCTTAACGGCACTAGCGCCAGGGTCGTTTGACAAACCACTTAGTATTTTACTCTGAACGGATGCTCTTTCTAAGGCGAGAGCTGAAGACTGGACCTCCGAGAAAGTGGCGTCGTTTGAAGGATGAATGCGGATTAATTCTTCTTGCCATCAGGAGTCACCTATCCCAATAACCAGCTGATCTCGGGGGCGTTCTTCCAGAGAATTACCGAAATCACAAGTACCAGCCAACGTTCGTAACGAATTAATGAATTTTGGGAAAGATTCCCCCTCCTTGGGAAATCTAAGAGCGAAAGCTCGCCGTTCAGCGAAAATACAAGTGGACTTGACGAAATAAGTGTTGAGAACCCCTTTTAGCTCGCTGTAAGTTACATTCTTAAAGTCTCTCGGGCGAAAATGATTAACTATTATCTTAAAAGGCGTTGGTCCAATTAATGAAAGAAACAAAATTGAAACGACCTTGTCAGGAATTAAGTAACCCGACTCATGTTGTCTTCTTAGTTCTATTTCGAAACGGTTGATATAATACGGCCACTCTTCGATATCTTCATCGAAGTTAGCAAACTTAAAATTTCCAAGGAGAGAAAGATCATTACCTCTATCCTGAGATGTTCTCTCCTAATCGAACGACCTTTGACCGTGAAATCCCCGAAACGGATACCTCGTGTGACAACTGACTTGTACATCTTCGAATTGTGAAGTGCTATTGTGTTTCTTCTTTGGCATTTCCGTAGTCCACAGCGCCAATTTAAAGAAATGAATAAATCAATGTTTTCCCATTTCTGTATTTTTCACGAAAGCACTTCGAGTATAAACGATAATTTAAAATAGATAAACATGTGTGAGCTTTTGTAAACAATTGCGGTATCCTTACAAGTGCTTCAATTTGGCAGCTTTAATAAATTGAGAAAAATTCACAGCTAAAAGAGACAAATACCGACTCATGGATTTTCAGGGCAACATTGGGACTGAAATTGAGAAAAAGCGTTAATTCACGAGTGGTCACAACGTTCCGCTATAATTATTAAAAAATCATGTGTACATACATAAAAAACAATTATAAGACATTATTCCCTTTTTTGGATTGAGATAAAAAATATTCAGAGTCTTTAATCAACATAATCAAACCAGCCTATGATCTGATGTCAGTGTTGACCCCGTGGGATCATCATCATGCACAAGAACATGTGGCAAGACGGCAATAGTACGGGAGTCAGCGAGTGAGCTAGAACCTGCGTTTGAAACATACAAGAATACGTTTTGATTCAATGTTTTTCCAATTTCAGTCATTACCTTCAGTTAGCACGGGCTCGTTAATATGTCCAGTGTATCCAGATATGGAGGACGATGAGGAAATTCTGCAATGCTCTCTTGCATCAAATATCGTTGGAAACGCCGTAGGCTTAAGCCACGTGCCTCCGAGCTTTTGACGATCGAAGCAATCTTCCGAAAAGTGTTCCGAGCAAATTCTAGACATTTTTGTTGGCACGAAATCTTGCCCCAATATCGTTGCCCACAATCTTCGTCTATCTTCATCCACCGGAAACCTAAACAATGAATGGAAAATAAGTTATGAATGTTTACCTCACTGTTTTTTTTTCTTTAAATTACTGATAATTCACAACAAAGTGATAAATTTTACACATAGTCCAGCCAAACCATTCAAAGTTAAAACAAAATAAAAAGTTTTAGTGCAAGCAGCGATTAAATTAAATTTTTGAAACGGATTTCACTTGGAGACAGAATAGTGTCCGTAATATTTCTCAGCTCTGGGGCCTTACTCTCTAACGAAGTAGCAACTGTGTTTTGGTAGAAACATTGAAATATTATTCATTAAATTAATAAATCTGAATGGAAACGTATGATTTGTGAAGAAAGCAATGGTTCCAAAAGTTAGTGAATAAGGCCCCTGTTTCTTTGCTCTGCTAGTGTTACACTCTGCAGGGGCCTTATTCACTAACTTTCGGCACCATTGCTTTCTTCAAAAATCACATGTTCCCATTCAAATTTCTTAATTTAATAAATGATATTTTACTGTTTCCACCAAAACACAGTTGCTACTTCGATAGAGAATAAGGCCCCAGGAAATCACATGATTTGGTTGATAAATTTTGAAATTATGAATGAAATCAGACGATTTGCTACACGTGTGTAACACTAGTGACGCAAAGAAACAGACCTATATAAGCAATACATATGAACCTATATAAGTACTTACGAATGAAATGTGATCTTTCTCTTATGGCGTCCAATCACATTATTATCACGCCTTTGCAAGCAATTCGGAGCACAGCATTTGAGTACCATTTTCAACGCGTGAAAGGTGTAATCTAATGGACGAAGAATGACTGCAAGACGTAGGAAAGAATTTCCAAATATCTCGCAGAAGGAAATCCAGCAAACAGCTCGATCAGGAATTGCTGAAGGCAAGACGATAGGAAACAAGGAGAGTACAAGAAGGGCGTTCTGAAAAGAACGATTGAAATAAGACAGGAAGTGAAAGACAGTGAAAATAGGTACAAGAAAATAAAGTGGAAAAATTGGAACACAGGAACACCATCTACACAAAGAACAACAGTAATGGAAGGGAGAGCACGAGAGCCAAGGCTTGGTAGGTTATTGTTCGGTTACCTCTTAAAATTGGGAGGTGGGGTGGTCACGTGACTTATCCGATGGGCTACGCGGGGGGTGACATGAGAATTCGCTGCGCAAAGCGCGATTACCTCTCTAGTTACATTCACTCTAAGAAACCAGCATAACTAGCACAATCAGCAGCTTATCCATTGGTCCTCCGGAGCGTGGAACAACTCGCGCGCCAACATTAAAAATAACATAATCTGACAAGTCGTTTCGTTAGTAAGTAACCAAAACTAACATGAGCGTTGATGGTTACAGTTCTCTCGTTCGGAAGAGGGGAAGAGTCAAAGCGTCGCTCACTCGAATCGCCTTTTTCATTGATTCATTCGATCCTCATCGGAACACTATTACGGATCTAGAAATTCGAGACGCTTCCCTCCCTGACCTCTGGGCCAAGTTCATGGAGGTGCAAGGAGAAATTGACAGCCTAGAACTAGACGAATCTCTAGAACAAAGTCAAGTTGAAGAACAAAGCTCCTTTGAAGACTGTTATTTCGGTATTAAAGCTTCGATACAACATATTTTAAAACAAGCCCAACCCACGTCCACCAGTTCGATTCCCGCAACCGACGTGATGAATCACCCACCACTCACTATCCATTCAATCACCGCGGCCAAACTCCCAGCTTTGGATATTCCCAAACTCAAGGGAGATTACGAATCGTAGCTACCTTTCTTGGATTTTTTCAAATCGACTACTGACCAAAATTCTTCACTTTCGAATGTCCAAAAGTTCCATCACTTGCGATCAAGTTTGGAAGGTCCCGCAGCCGACTTAATACAGTCAATTCCGTTATCTAACGACGGGTATCAAACAGGAAAGAGAATGCCATTTCGAAACGCCTTCGTTCAGGGAAATAGAAGAATTTTTAGGACGCTACTGCAATTCGTTAGAAGCCATCGAATATAAATCACTGGCAAACAGGAGCGCTTCAGAATCATTAGGTAGTGTGAACAAGAATAAACGTTCGTTCCTCACCACTAAGGACCCGACCATTAAATGCCCCGTGTGCAGCTCGTCACAAAAAATTTTCGAATGTCCTCAATTCACAAGTAGTGACATACCTTCACGGCGTGAAACTGTAAGAACCCTTCGATTATGTTTCAACTGTTTACGTTCAAATCACACGGTTGGCCAGTGTCAGTCCAAATCATTTTGCAGAGTGTGCAGCAAAAAAACATAATTCGTTACTTCACGACTCTAAACCCGAAAACTCGGCTAATTTATACCCCCCTTCGAAACACGTAGCTCTCACCACGTAAAAACGGCCAGTCAAGAGCAAAATCAAGTCATTCTCCCCACTGCTATCATACAGTTAGAAAACGCTCGGGGACAGGTCATGAAATGTCGAGCCTTGCTCGATTCTGGGTCGCAACTTCGCAAGCCATTTTCATTTCAGAAAGGATGACTCAACTTCTCAAATTAAAAAAAAAACAAAAATTCACATTCCTGTTTCCGGTGTGAACGATTCTCGTACGCCCATAAAATTTAAAACGTCTGCAAGGTTGCAATCATGTAAAAATGATTTCTCAATGAACGCTGATCTTCTAGTCGTTCCAACGATAACATCGAATCTTCCTAGTCGCGCTATACCTCTCGTTTGTCGTGAAATTACATCCGACATCACTTTAGCCGATCCTGATTTCCATTCTCCTGGAAGGATCGACATACTAATCGGAGGTGAATTTTTCTGGGATGTATTAGGACAATGTAAAATACAACTCCCTTCAAAACTCATTCTCTGGGAAACCAAATTCGGGTGGATAGCTGGAGGAAACTTCGATCAATCATTTAACAGCGTCCATCTGCAAAATTCCGACGCTTTCGACAAAAAATTGTACTTTTTCTCGGCTATTGAATTAGATAAACAGCTCGAATCCATTTGGAGTCTAGACGAATGCGTATCTCAAAATAATCGGTCTCAAGATGACAACTTTTGCGAAACACTTTACCACGAGTCATCAGTTCGAAATAACTCGGGAAGATACGTAGTCAAAATTCCATTTAAAAAATCTCCTACATTACTTGGAGATAGTAAAAAAACAGCAACAAGTAGGTTTCTCTCTTTAGAACAAAGACTGAATCAAAACCCAAGTTTAAAAACTCAATACTCCGATTTTATGAGAGAGTATTTCGATCTTAACCATATGGAGTTACTTGAAAAAACGGATTCAAGTTGTTCAGGTAGTCAATATTTCATTGCTCATCATGCAGTAATTCGAGAGACCTCCTCCACTACAAAACTCACAGTTGTTTTAGATGCGCCAATGAAAAGCGACAGTGGTTTATCATTGAATGACATTTCATACATAGGCCCCAGGGTCCAAGACGAACTTTTTGATATTTTATTAAGGTTTCGTATGCATTGGTACGTCATATCTGCCGATATAGAAAAAGTGTACCGACAAATATTAATCAATGACGAACAAACCCAACTTCAACAAATAATCTGGCGAGAAAATCCACATTCCCCTTTAAAAATCTTCAAACTCAAGACAGTGACGTACGGTACATCGTCTGCACCCTATTTAGCGACGAAAACCCTCAATCGCCTTACTGACGATGAAGGGCACAATTTTCCTTTAGCATCAAAAGCAATGCGTGATCTTTACGTTGACGACGTTTTGACTGGTACCAATTCACTCGAGGAAGCGATAGCACCCCAAAAAGAACTCGACTCTCTTTTGAAAAAAGGTTGTTTTCATTTAAGAAAATGGTCGTCTAACGATTATCGTATCCTAGCTCACGTTTCGAAACTTGACAAAGAGCTGAAAACAGACATCAGGAATTGCTCCTATCAAAGCCGTAAGCATTCCCAGGCTGGAACTGTGTGCCGCACTATTGCTAACGCGTCTCACCAACTCAAAGCTCTGAAAATAGAATTTTAAAGAGTAATTCTTTGGACTGACTCAACAATAGTTCTTGCTTGGCTCAAATCCACATCGTCAAATTTAAAAACCTTTGTCCAAAATCTAGTTTCAGAAATTCAAGGAGAGACGAAAGATTATGAATGGCGCCACGTTCCTACAACAGATAATCCAGCCGACCAAATTTCAAGAGGAAAATTTCCCAAACAACTGTTGGAGAATAATATTTGGTGGCACGGTCCACATGTGGCTTACGGATTGTCCTTCCACATGGCCGAAGAAATCTCCGGGTGTCATTTCAGAGATTCCTGAACTGAAACAGCAGTTTTTTTTGCAAGACAGATATTTCATTTTCCTCCCTCATATCGCGTTTCTCAAATTTTCTAAATCTTTTAAGAGTGCTGGCTTACTGTTACAGATTCACAGCAAATGTACGAACAAAATCAACAAAGAAACAAGGTGGAGCCTTAACACCCGAAGGAATTCATTCAGCAAGATTAAAATGCGTCAAATTAATTCAAGAAGAACATTTTTCAAAAGAGATATTCGTTTTAAAACAGGGTTCTCCAGTCACGAGTGAGAAAAGTTGTATTTACAATTTAAATCCATTCCTAGATGATCAAGGGATTTTAAGAGTAGGCGGAAGATTAAAGAACGCTCAAACTATCCCTTTCAGTCAATGACATCCAATCTTACTCCCTGCTATTTATCACTTAACAAAATTAATAGCACGGTATTTTCAGAAAAAGGAACTTTACTCAGGCCCTCAACAACTTCTATCAGCTATTCGTACCGAATTTTGGCCATTAAAAGGGCGCGACCTTGTGCCTCGTACAGTACACAACTGTCTAATTTGTTTCAAGTCGAAACCTCCGGTATCATCCACACCGTTAATTGGTGACTTACCAATCGGGAGAGTCGAACCTTGTCGACCATTGTTACGATCAGGTGTTGATTTCTGTGGACCGTTTTTTGTTCGCTCCAGTAAAATTCGAAGAGTCGCCCCTATCAAAATCTACGTAGCCTTATTCATTTGTCAAGCGAGCAGGGCCATTCACTTAGAAATTAGATTTGATTTGACTACTAACGCGTTTATTGCAGTTTTAAAGCGTTTTACATCGAGGCGAGGAAAGGTCACAGACATTTACTCTCATAACGCAAGAAATTTCGTCGGAGCAAAAAATAATTTGAAAGAAATAAGTACAAAATTACAGGATCGGTATGAAATGGCACTTCACTCCTCCTTGCACTCCGCACGAGTATTTTAGTTAATTCAGTGGATAGTACTTCCTTCAACAACTGAGAGAGAAATAGACATTCAGTAGCGCAAGTGCATAAAGCAATGTATTCCGCTTCTGCGCTTGAAAGAGCCACCACTTGCTGTTTTTTTGTTTTCCAGAAAACTACATTATTATTAATTTTTAACAAGAATCCAGTTAAGCTTTTTCTGTCCAATTCATCAGAAGCAAAATCAGAGTCAACATAAGCGGTAAGTGAAATCGCTCTACTTTCATATTTGCTGTATTTCAGCCCGAAATTTTGTGTCATTTTAAGATATCGCAAAATTCATTTTAAATGCTTCCAATGACTCACATCGTATGAGTTCTGAAATTGACTGAAAAAAGTTACGGGGCAGCATAAATCTGGTCTACTTCCTAGCAGTATGTACATCAAACAACCAATCAATTCTTTGTAAGGCAAGCGTTCCTCAGTCCCCTTATGCCCATTGTTCAACTGGAGCTTGGGCTGCATAGGGATATCTGACGGTTTACAATCATTCATATTAAAAGACATCAACACCTTTGAAATAAGTTATTTCTGAGAAATTGTTAAGCATTCTTCAATTCAAAATGCCATGTTCGGCTTTAGGAACAATTTGGTTTATAAAATGAATGTGTTACTCAAAGAAATTAGTTATAATTACCTAAAGTTACTTTTTACATTCACGAAATAATAAAACTATGTGTGTGGGTGTTCGAAGGGCACCACATGGAGGATGTGAAGTGGTTGTGCTGGGAGAAGGGGAGGGGTTTGATCGAAATGGAAAACCCCCGTAATAACTTATTTTAAAGAGGACACTTTCAAGAGATTTTCCTCAAAGGGTTGTCCTGCGACGTGCACAAGTAGTGGTTCACTTGTCTGCAAAAATTAAAACTCTCCTGAATTCCCAACTTGAATAAAATAACTATACAACCGAGTGAGCCCATCCGGCATTTTGGGGTGGATAAAGTTGATATTTAGTGGGTGGCCACAAGGCTTTATTAAATTTATCTACCCAATACGGCCATGAGCTCACCTGGTAGTATATAGGTTCTCTACTTTGAGCTACTGTAGTCCTGTAGTGGCACGAAAAAGGAACAATTCTCTCGGG